>PVKA01031078.1:0-26659 GCA_004027165.1 Ctenomys sociabilis
AAGCAAGTCAAGCACTTGGCTCCTGTGCCCATCTTGTGACTCGCATCACAAACGTAAGCCGTGTCTCCCACCTGACCTGCCAGCCCCTACCCTTTGCATATTTTCCCCTGGGGTGTTTGGCTACTATGGGGCTCTGTTTTCTTACCATGTAGCTCTGTTGTGCTTCTCCTGAAAGGTGACCTTATTTTAAGTAGCCATGCAGTCTCATCATGGGATCCTTTCCATCTTGAGCAGTCTCCTGGATACCTCTGAGATCTTCCACACTCTCCTTGTGCCCCACCCATTGGCATATAGCCATGGGACTCCGATGTCCTTTGTCCCCTCTCCTCTCCAGAGTTCTCCATTCCCACTTTGGCTCACCACAATTCTCCTGCAACTATCACACACAAGGTCTGTCTATCATGATACCCTGTGTCATCACAGCTGCTTTGGAGGGCTCTGCCCAGCCACCTTCCTATAACCATTCTTGATTGGGCCTCCTGGGTTCTGGGCAGATGTTGCCATCCCTGAGCTGCAGGGTCTGCTGAGCCTAGGGCTGCCTACCTTCTGGTCTCTTCCACCAAAGCCAGACTTGAGGTCATGCTCATCTTGGCCAGATGGCCGGCTCGCCCCTCACCAGGCCTGCCCAGTATTCACAGCCTTCCCAGCTGTCATCTAGAGATAGCATGGGTTTCACACAGATTCTGCATGGTGGCCTGTGTACCATATGTGTGCATACAGTCCTGAGTTCAATTCCCAGTACCAAAAACAAAGCAAAAAACTAACCTCCTAAAGTAATTCCAAAGGAGCTTCTGAGTCCAGTTTATTGAGTTAGATCTTTTATGGATAGGATAAGAGGAGGTTAGTGGGGCCTGATTGGGGGTGGATACGTAAGGCTAGGGGAGCAAGAATGGCTTGAGTATCCAGCTATGACAACAGACAGAGACATCTGTAGGCAATGCTGGCTGCGATGTGATGGCAGCAAAACTTGGGTGTGGACTAAGCAATGCTCTTACCTCCTCATGCCACTGTGGAGAGCCCGAGGTCTGACCCTCATGGCAGGTGGGCTGTTGTGTCCCTGCGGGGCATAGCACCATGTCTGCAGGACACCCACACCACCCCACTAGCCACTGCTCCTCTGTCCCTGTCCCTTCAGTGTCCTCAGGCAAATGATAAAAAACAGGCTGAAGATTAAATCAGCAACTGAAGTCCTTCTTAGGCTTCCCTGTGCCAGCAGCTGCATGGAGGAAGTATTCAAGTGACAGCCGCAGCAGCCTCTGGCGGGTTCTGTGCCCAGGAGAGGCCGGGCAGGCAGAGGGGCAGGAGTGCTGTGAGGACGTGGTTTCTCCTTCCAGAGGCTTGCATGCTGTGCACCAGAGCCCCGTTCCAGTGTCACTGGCGTGGGGCCAGAGAGCCTGTCTCCATAGGCCCTGGCGGAGCCTGTGTCCCCATGTCCTCCCTCCGTGCCAATCCTCTCCCCTCACTGTGGTTCTTCCAGGGCCCAGAAGACCTTCATGCAGTGGGACCAGTGCCGGCGCTTCTACAACTTCCTCATGGCTGACAACATGAAGAAGATCATCCTCTCACACAGGTACAGCCCCCTAGGAGACAGGCTCACTGTCACCGAGAGCCAGAAGCCATGCTCTCCAGGGAGAAGTGATGGGTGGCTCCGATGCTCTGCTGACCACACTGGTGACTTAGGAGCAAATTCGTCCTAAGCTCCGTTCGCCCCATCTCCGTCTGTACTGGTAATTCCCAGTCTGTTGAGACAGGAGACCTCCTCTACCCCATTCCTTCCTTCCCCAGTAAGCAGCTGAGCTGGCCTGTCCTTGCCAAGGGGAACTTTCTCCTCAGGGCACTTCTGTGCAGGGCATCAGGGTGGCCTTGGCTGGCCCTTGGCATTCTGACAGGTGCCCCAGAGCAGAACACAAGCCTGCCAGAGCCTCAAGCCGCTGCTCATTCACCAACGTGTCCTGCGTGTCCCGTGCCTCCTGCCCTCCGCCCTCTGTAGACTGACCTGCCATGCTTAGAGCAGGCCTGCGACTGTCAGCTGAGATTTCTGTCCCTGTGCCCTTGCTGCCGCTGTCCTCCCGGCTCCTTCCACCAGCCTGGGTCCTGGGCAGCTCCTGCACCCTCCAGCCTCTCCCACACCACTTGGTGCCCTTCTCTGCAGCTCTGCTCATCACCCAGCCCCTTCTTATTTGTTGTGCTTGCTTGGTCCGAGGGACTGAACCCAGGGCCTTCACCTGGAGCTGTATCTGTTTTGTTTTGTTGTTGTTGTTTTTGGGGGGGTTGTTTGTTTGTTTGTTTTGGAGATATATCTGCAGTCCTTTTTAGTTTGCATTTTGAGACAGGACCTTCCTAAGTTGCAGAATAGGCCAGGCTGGGCTCAACGTCACTCTCAGTCCATTCCTGTTTTTTTTTTTTTTTTTGGGGGGGGGGTTGTTGTTGTTTTTCCAGTTTTTATTTTTACGCATACGTGCTTACAGTGCATCGTGATTGTATTCCTCATGGCATGTGTACATGTGTGTGCCACGCTTTAACCCCTTTTTCATTCTTTCTCCTCTCCTTTCCTTCTGTTGGTCCTCTTCCCTTTTCCAAAAGCTCAATCTCCCTGTTTCATATTAGCTGTCTTTTATTTTGCTCTTTACTTATATTTTGGGTTTCTTAAATAAGAGAAACCATGTGATATTTAAGCTTATATGTCTGATTTATTTCATTTAACTTTACGATTTTTTTCCCCAGTACCAGGAATCAAACTCAGGACCTTGCACTTGCCAAGCAGGTGCTTATGCCACTGAACTATCTCCTCAGCCCTTAACTTTATGATATTAAATTGGATCCAGGACTGGGGAGATAGTTTGGTGGTCTTAGTGCCTGCCTGGCAAGCACAAGGTCCAGGGATTGATCCCCAGTACCACATGCCATGCGCCCCCTGGAAACATGGGTGCTCCATGCCAGCCACCAAAATCAAGCATGGTGGCACATGTCTATAATTTCAGCGCTGGGGAGGATGAGTGAGGAGGACTGTCACAAGTTGAAGGCCAGCCTGAGCTACATATAAGACCCTGTCTTTAAAAAAAAAAACAACCTGGAAAGCTGAAGTGAGCTGCCCACCCTTCAAGGCCCCTCTCGGATCTCCTTCGCCACCACCAGGCTGCTTCTCTACAGCTCCCTCTGCGTGACTCCCACATCTTGGGAGTCCTTGTTAAGCATGTTTGGGTTTCTCCGGAGTCTGGCACAAGGGAGCATTCAGAGGATACACTCCCTTAGAAAAGGAAGTCTGACTAAATCATCAGTTGTTTTTGTTTTTGTTTTTTATTGAGACTGGCTTTCAACTCCTGGGCTCAAGCCACTTCCTGCCTCCCTAGCAGCTGGAACTACAGGCTTGTGCCACCACACCCGACTCTTAGTCTCATTTTTTCAATGATTCAAAGAGCATATGGTACCGCCCAGCACAGCACACACCCCAGCTGAAGCTTCCTGTGGGTGGGGTCCTGGGCACCTAAGTAAGGCCAGGATTCACAGCCTTCCAGCTGTCATCTAGAGACAGCATGGGTTACACACAGATTCTCCATGGTGGCCTGTGTACCTGTATTCCAAAACTGTGCATACAGTTCTGAGTTCAATTCCCAGTACCAACAACAAAGCAAAACCCTAACTGTGCACCTTGTTGCCCAAATGCTAATGAGTTAACTACTGTCTTTCTCCTTGAGCAACAGCAACAACTCATAAAAGGAAAGGGGTTTCTGTTGGGGAGAGGGGATGTTCACCAACACCAGTATGAAGGTGGCTCCCCACCCCAGGTGTGGACCACTGCCCACGGCCTTCACGGTGCTCGTCCTGAGGCCTCCTCCCCTGTGTAACATTCAGCCAGCCTGCGCCCAGCCTTTAGTTTGTCTGGGTGTCCCTGGAAGGAAAGTAAGGCCTGGGGGCTCATTTTGCTGCAGTCACCCAGGACACAGATAATTGTTCTACAGGCTGAAAGGCTCTGTTTTCAGGTCCCATGCAGGCTGGGTCCCACAGGATAGGACTGTCCCTGGCTTGCCATTGGTCCAGGTGCTGCTGCTGTGACCTCTCCTCCACCTGTGATTGAGTCACTTTTCGCTTCTGTGTCTCACACTAGGCAAGCTCTCTTTGGAGACCATGTTAAGAAACCCCAGAGCCTGGAGGACACGGACTTGAGCAGACTCTACACTGCAACGTCCCTGACACAGATCGATGACAATGTGATGAGGTGGGTGCCTGCGGACAGGCCAGCTCTGCCTGGCATAGTGCTCTGCTCAGCCCACCTTTGTGACAGGGCCTCCCCACCCCCTTGAATAAGTGTCCTGCTGGGTGTGGTGGCACACACCTGGAATCCCAGCATTCAAGAGGCTGAGGCAGGAGGATCACTAAGAGTTTGAAACCTGCCTAAGCTATGTAGTGAGCATGAGGCCAGGCTGGGTTACATAGTGAGTTCAAGGCCAGGCCAAACTACCAAGCAAGATTCAGTCTCAAAAGCAATAGGGCCACAGAGATGGCTCAGTGGAATAAGGGCTTGTGCAAGGGCCTGAGTTCAATCCCCGGTTCAGACAAAAAAAAAATGTCTGCTATCTAAACACAGAGATTTTCACAGAAAAATCCTAACATCTTGGAAATTGCTAGAGAAATTGACCACACATCTTGCCTCATGCTGCTGGCTTGAACTGAGGAGACAGGTATACACCTTGTGAACCTGTGTTCTACCTCCCTGACCCCTGTGGGACCTACGATCCTGACACTCACGTGACCTCTTTCCTATTTTCTAACTAAGGTCAGCTTCAAAAAGTACAGTTGATCTCTGAACTCACCATGCTCTCTAAAAAGGCCATCCTGCTCACTGAGCCCAAATTTGACATCTTTGTTCTCATGCTAGAGCTTGAACCCAGAGCCTTTGCACTGAGGTACACCCCCAGCCCTTTTTTAAATTTAATTACTTGAAGGCAGGGTCTCTCTTACGAAGTGGCACCGGCTGGACTCACAGTCCTCCTACCTCAGCCTGCGGAGTACTGGGATTACAGACAGGTGACACTAAACCCAGCCATTTAATGCCTTTAGGCTTGGTCTAAAGAGAGCAAGTCCAATAGTATCTTGGTTCATGAACACAGTTGTTTGCCAACTCCACATCAGGCGACAGACATGACTGGCTGTGTTTTTTGCACGAACATGAATGTGGCCATTTCCCCCCCAGTCAATGCACAAATTAAGGTCATGAACCGAGGTGCCACTGTATACATTGAGGATATAGTTAAATAACAATCTGAGGCCATAGTGTCACTGCTTTCCTTCCTTATGGATTTCATCAGCCTTCTTGCACCCAATAATCTTGAAATGTACCTGTTAACAGTTTCTCAGGAGAAATAGGAAATTGCTGATGTATTGAGAAGATAAGAGTGAATCATAGCCAACACCCACACTTAGATGGGTTGTATGAATTATTAATGGACATGAGAAAGCAAATAAGCCCTAATACAGTTGTAATGGGGACTTCAATACCCTGCTATTGCAAATAGACAGATGAACTAGACAAAAAAAAAAAAACCAATAATGAAATATTAGAACTGAGTTAAATTTTTGCATAAATGGATTTAGTAGATGTCTGCAATATGTCTAATTCTTAAAAAGTCACTTGAATTTCCAAATTTGTCTTCTGAGTTTGTAAGCCCAAAGAGAATGCCTTCGGCTTTCCATGGAGTTCCTCCTCATTCTTGGAGTTCAGTTGTAGCAGTTTTGTGGACGTAACCTATTTTGGAAGGCCCCTCACCCTGGTTAATGGGAACACTTTCCCAAGACTGCAAGGGGACCAACTGCACAAGGATGGGACTCCTGGGTAGGATTTCTGCTCTCAGTCTGCTCCCTATCCAAAGGCCATGAAGGGTCCAGCCTCAGTTTTGTGGGTCATTCTCAGCTCGCTGTGTATGGAGACCAGAGGTGAAAGAATGCTCCCCTTCAGAGGATGTAGCATACTGTCAGGGCCTGGCATCAAAACAGAAAGAGCCACCCTGCCCGGCCAAGCCCCTCCCTGAGCCAGGAAGAAAGGAGGCTTTCAGAGATGCTGCAGCTGGGCTGCCTCAGCCTGGCTCTGGAGTTCCAGCCTGAGCCTCGCCAGGGTCAGAGCATAACACAGAGCAAGGCTGCGGGCCTCAGGCAGGTGCACCCGAGCCATGTGTCCCTCATTACCACTCCACGGGTGCACAGGGCAGCAACTGTGAGCCCATGTCTCATCTCTGTGTCTCAGTACATGTTTCATTCCAGTGGCCCAGTGGGTGACTCGAACGGGAAGACTTTTGTTCAAAGTAAAGTTGTAGCACATCTTTGAATTTCAGTTTTTCTATAGTCACATGTAGTGTCATGCTGCCTCAAATGATGTGACATCACAAGTCATTGTAAAGGCCGCTAGTCTTTATAATGCTAATAAAGACCTCCAGTCATAAATCTCAGAGCACCTCCCAAGACAGTCCTGTCTCTAGACCCAGTGTGCCTCTAGGGGAGCAGCTGAGGTGAGGACAAGCTGAGCTGCTCACCTGAGGTCACACAGCAGTGAGTAGCCAAGTTAGGAATTTGAGCCCAGACACCAAAGCCAGTGGTCTTGACTCCAAATGCTGCTGCCTCTATACAACCTATGTCAGTATAGAACCTGGGGGAGCAATACAGTCAGCTTGGCCTTCAGACCCAACTTGGCTGATGGCACTCTGTGACCCAGTACAGTGAGCTCATTTTGGATCTTACAACTAATGTTTTGTCCTTTTTCTCCCCTACCCCATGTGTTCCAGGAAGTTCCATGGCTATAACTCCCTCCAGGAGTACTATGAGGAAGAGAGCTGCATGAGGTATCTGCACAGGGTGAGTGGCCAGTAGTGGCTGGGAACTCATGTTATCTCCCTGTAGCTTTGTCTACATCCAGCAGATTCCTAGCCCTCTGGAGTTCCTTGGCCGAACTACTGCAGTCTAGCTGGGTTTGTTTCATTTTGTTTTGTGGAACAGGGTATTGAACTCAGGTCCTTGTGCTTGCCAGGGAAGTACTTATTCTACTGAGCCATCTCCCGGCCCCTTTAGTTTTATTGAACCAACGTCTGTATCCACCATACGTTGCCCCCAGAGCTTCCCAGTAAGCCAGGCTGCTCCTTAGGCTATAAGAAAGCTCTTAACATTGCTACAATGCTCCAGTTCTTCTTAGACTTCCTTTGACAGTGTAATCCCTCTGGGTTTCTGCCATGGTTCATGGGAGAGCCATCTGGTCTCCCACCATCCTGGATTGCTGTGTATTTCATAGCACAATGCCTAGAACTGAACTCCAGGTTCCAGCTGAGGTCTGGTGAGCACAGAGTAAGGGAGGTGTTCTATATCACCGTAATGAACATATCAATAGACTCATTTGCATGAGTCATGTGCCATTTTTAGCAGCTGCAATAATAAACTGTGTGTATTGTCGTAGTGAACTAAAGCTCTATGTATACTTTTTACCTGAGCCATCACCAAGCTGGTCTGTGGTTCTGTCTCTATGCAGCTCCTCCTTTTATGCACACACAGACTTTCCCATTTATCCCACTCGCTGGCCACCTGTTGGTTTGGCCCACCGGTCCCCCAGCTGAGCCAATCACATGACTTAGCTCTGCATCTGTCTTGGCAGTCAGCTCTCCTTATTCAGCATCATCATCAGGCTTTGGGCATTTTAGCCACAGGGGAGCACTGAGCTGCAAAGTGCTAACATCAGACCCGCAGCAGAGCCAGTCCCCACCCCAGTATGACGTTGAGCACCATCTGGGTTCCCCGTCAGCACCACTTCCACACCAGTGCAAAAGGAGGCTATTGGCTATGTTTCTAAAACAGCCACAGAAGCCACTCTGCCCAGAGTCCTACAGCACCCACTACCCTACTCCTGGATTCGGCCTTCAGATCCTTCTAAGAAGGCTCTGTCTAAGGCTCTGTCTAGAGTGGGGTGCACTTCCATTTTCTTTCCTGTACTGTTAACTAAATGGATATGTACACCTCTTGGTAAAGTCTTTCACCTAAAAGGCATGACTAGTCTGGAAAGCTGGGGAAAGGATCAGAAATACTTTGACAGTGAATGCTTTTGAGCACTTCCCTCTACACCAGAACCTGCAGGTCCCCTGCAGCTCCTGCACACACCCACTGCCCAGCAGGGAGTACAGAAGCACTTCCAACTCACTTTCCCACAAGGCCAGGCAAGCTGAGCTGTAACCCCACCCCATTTCCCTTTGCTTTAGATATGCCAGGTAGTGAATTTGGGGCTGGAAAAGGGAGCCCGTCTTTGAAGTCTGCTTTATTTTCTCATTGTAGATTTATGTACCCCTCATGCTGGTGAATGCGGCTGACGACCCCTTGGTGCATGAAAGTCTTCTAACCATTCCAAAATCTCTTTCAGGCAAGTGTTTTCTCCTCTTGCTCCCCAACCTTGCTCAACAGATTGCCCCCAGTAAATTCTGTTACCTTCCCTGAGCTCCAGCCTCTAGAGACCAGCCTCTTAGGGGAGGAACGACTTGTGGCTCTGTTCTTACTCTGGGCAGAGCCTTCTTGGGTCCAGTCCTCATGCAGGAGACAGGACCATCCCTTGTGTCCATCACCAAGAAGGATTTTTATGGTGTTCTTTGCAATTATTGAATCAAGATTGTGGTTCCATTAAGTGAGAGGGTTTGCTTTGAAGAGATATTTAAACTAAAAATTTGACCTGAAAAGCAAAACAAAATATCAGTTCTGCTACCTCTGACGATAGCTTTTCCATCTGTTTCAAGGATAAAAATATAAGCAGCAGGTCCTTCTGTGCTGGGTAAGAAGCTAAGAGGAAAATGGGGGAGGTTGCGGGAGGAAATGTTGGAGCATCCAGTTAGTCATGTCAGACACCCAGGCCTTCAGGTCCCAGCACCCTCTGCAGTCCTCTGTGATTGCCTTTTCTCTTGTAAATACCATCACATCCCCAGAAGGAAGTGTGCCTCTGGTTCTCTTGTGGCCCTGAGCTTGGCAGAGATGATGTAACCAGCAGAGGGTCCACAGTCTGGCATGTCACATGGTCGGAGCTGTCTCCATCCCCTCTCTAACCATAGGCTTAGTGCCACCCAGCCACATGTGCAGCAGAGAAAGTAAGCACCAACACTCAGCTCCTTCCAGACCCCTAAGGACTGTTGTTCATTGGGGTAACACCACATGAGTTTCTAGAACAGCAACCAAAAAGGGGTGAAACAAGAAAAATCCCCAGAGAGCCTGCCAGGGGGCGCTGTTAACCATTCCCTGGAAAGACAAATACTTCCTGTCAAACCTGGCTGAGGGCTGTCACACATCTTCAGCGGTGCCCTATCCTAGCCCATGTGGGGTGGGGCGAACCAAGCCAAGGGTTCACAAGGCAAGCTTCAGCTAACTCTCAAGGATGGCCCCCTAGCAGGCAGTGTTCACAGACAGGGTGTCCTCTGACAGAACTTCCAGCTCGAAGTTAACCCTTAGTCTTAAATGCCTGGCATGAGCAACCATTGATGCCACTGAATTCTCCTTGTTCTCCAGTAAATAACACTCTGCATGCTCTGAACCCCACTCTGAGCCTCCTCACCCTCAGTTTACTAGATCAGAACTATACATTTAACAAGGTACCCTGGGGGATCCAGATGCACAAAGTTGGGGAGGATAATGGGTCACCTGGGAACCGTAGCAGCCTGATGCCTGGGCCCCCTCCTTAGCTCCTCTTTTCTGTCTCCCCTGACACACTTCCAGCTGAGTGTAGCCTGGACTTAGAGTCACAAGGACTCCTGCAGTGGGTGCCCATTCTACACCAAAGCCAAGCTGGGTCACATCACAGGCCCATGGTGGTGACCAAAGTAGAGGGAGCAGAGCTTGGGTGACTTTCCCATGAGTAAAGTACCCTGGCCAGCTCCCCCTTCCCCCTCTCTCCTGGTCCTCAATAAAGAGTAGTAACCAGCTGCCTTTGCCCTGCAGAGAAACGGGAAAACGTCATGTTTGTGCTGCCCCTGCATGGGGGCCACCTGGGCTTCTTTGAAGGCTCCGTGCTGTTCCCCGAGCCCCTGACGTGGATGGATAAGCTGGTGGTAGAATACGCCAATGCCATCTGCCATTGGGAACGAAACAAGTCACAGTGCTCTGACACGGAGCAGGTGGAGGCCGAGTTGGAGTGAGGCCTTGGGACTCCAGCAAGCTGCAGCAGCCCGCCCCTGGGCCCCGCGCCCCTTACTCGCTGCTTCAGGTCCCCCGTCTCCCTCAGTGACCTGCATCTGACCTCACACCATCAGCGGGCCACCTATCATGTGCTCCCGTCCCAAGTAGGCGACTCTCCTCTGGAAGCTCCAGGCTATTTTTGTGCTTACTTACTGGTTTTCTCCACTGCGTTGTTAGCCATGGTGACAAGCAACAGGGCTCGCACCCAGTTTCAACATCTGATTGCTTTTAAGCCAGGTACACCTAGTTTCCCTGTTTAAAGTGTCTGGACAGCAGTTTTGCTTTGCCAATCAAAAGGCCTTTCCCTGAGAATAGTGAAGGACACGTGTTACTTTGTGGTGATTGCATGTGCCCTTCCATGGGGTTCCCTACCCTAGGTGAGTGCTGAGTTTGGGAACCCCATCGTGTGGGCCCTTTAAACAGCAAAGGAATTCCCCTGAGTCACAAGCCAGGTTTTTTTCCTCCTCATCTTCCAAGCAGTTTCCTCATGCCTAGCTGCTGCTGAGATTCGCATGGGGCACTTGTTAAAAATTCAGCCTCCCAGGCCCCTCCCCTTGCAGATGGTCTGGGAAGGGGTCTGGGGATTTTAATTTTTAACAAGTGCCCCAGGAGATTCTCATCACCAGGCAAACTTGGGAAACGCCCATCCAGGCACTTTTCCATCACAGCACCTGATGGCGCATCTTTGGCAACTCATAGTCACTGGTGCCACTTCACTCCCAGGGGCTTCCAGAACAGCGACACATATTGTGTAACTGCACTGTGTGACCACAGGGTGATGTCCCCACAAAGGCCCTGGGGAGGAGTGGGAATTTGGGCTGAGCCCTGGCTCTGCTTCTCACTGGCTCTATGACCCTGCAAGAGTCCTTTTGGACTTGAGTCTCTTCACCTATGACATGGGGTTGGAGACCTTGGACCAGATAATTGCCGACATGACCACCAATTCTGAAGTTCAATGACAAAACTCAGTCTACTGAGGTTTGAGAGAACATCCCTCTTGGGACCACATGGATGTCATCATTTGCCTTTTTTTTTTCCCTGTCCCTCATTTCATATAAAGAGGTCTGGGGAGTCTTTTTAAGCACTTAATTGTAATTTTAGTTTATAACCCTGGTCCCTCTAACTCTGATTTGAAGAAAGATGTTTCCACCCGAAGGTGTCACTTGAAACACTGAAAAGAATAGTCTCTAATTGTTAACTGTTGGATGGATCTTTCTGAACTGTCCTCTCAAATGAAAACGTCACTGTAGGTTTCAAGTACTTTTCTCCAATCCTATGGTACTTGACTAA
Source organism: Ctenomys sociabilis (assembly GCA_004027165.1). NCBI lineage: Eukaryota > Metazoa > Chordata > Mammalia > Rodentia > Ctenomyidae > Ctenomys > Ctenomys sociabilis. The sequence continues at coordinate 11,470 of PVKA01031078.1, forward strand.
GAACCCTGCACTTGGAAAAAATCAGCAGTTGCTCTCTGGAAGTGAAATCACCTGGATACTTGCAAGCCTATTTTCTCCTTTGTTTCCTTTGGCCGCAGGACAGACTAGAAAATAATTCGTGGGTCTATGGGCAGGGGGCCATCTGAGCTCCTAAATGCCAGCCTGAAGGGTGCCCTGGCTGGAGCTTGGGCACTGGCCCAGGTGAATGTGACAGTAACACCTGTAACCTGAAGTGCTTTCCCGACAATCACAAGACCACCTTGGTAACAACAGAAACAGCCGTTTTGTCCGAAGACTGAGATTTCTGTGGTCTCAAATTTGCTTTGGTATAATTTCTTACAGCATCAGATTATAGAACTCTGGCTTTTCTCCCAAACTATTCCTTTTTTTTTTTTTTTTTTTTTTCTAATGCATTTTCTTTTCATGTTCTTTTTGCACAAATTGGCACTTTATCCTCTACCCCTCAATTTGAAAGCTAGTCTTTCCCCTCTGTTACTTCTCCCACCACCCAGTCACACCTATAATTTGGAAGATTCCTAGCCATCGTTCCTGCTATGACCTTCATCCCTTGAAGGAATTTTTACTTTTTATGAAAAATAGGTAAATTAAGCAATAACTTGAAAGGGTTGAATTGCCACCCCCAGAAGGAAGGGGCTCCTTTTGTTCGCCTGAGGCCACATCTCTTGACCCATAGACAAGAGTGGTAGCCCAGGTACATATCCCCTCAGGAGAAAAGACCGCTCTGTGGTCTCACCCCCGGGGAGGGGGGTGGTTCTAGGAGCATGGGACACAGATTTGCCACCAGAATCCCCCAGGAGGTGGGGGCAGCTGAAATCTCATTGTGTGATCTGAATGGCGCTTACATTTCATTTTGGTTCACATGATATCAACTGAAGCCCTCTGTTCAGGCCTCAGGCTCTCAGGCGCGGAAATGAGGACGGGACTGTGGCTGTCTCACAGGAACATTCTTGTTTGTGCCTGAATGAGAGCACAAATGAGGGACTGAGTGTGGAGATGCAAAGTCGCCTGGTCAACAAGGGACTGGCACTTTCTATGTAAATCATCTTTTCCCTTCCTCTGGACTTCTGCACTCTCCTTCCCAGTCATTCATTACTGATGAGAATGCAAAATGCTCTGCTCGCTAGTAAGGTTTTATTTGAACTAAAACAAGGCTGAATCTTTGAAGAATATTTAAATATTCTATTTTCAAATCAGATCAAGGCTATATGGACAGCTCTTTGGCACCAGTAACATGTGAAAACCTAAGGGGCAGAAGCACCCACTTTTCACCTTGCCCCTCAAATAATTGGAAGACAATGATCCTAGTCAGATTAGGATTCTCTGACTTGAAAAACAGTACCAAGCCTCTTTGATACATTTATATGAGAAGAAAATTTAGCTGAGTAGAAGAAAACCTCTTTACTGTAGCAGGTTCATACCCATGATTCCAAAGGAGTAAGGAGAGAAAGTTGTGTGTTGTCACATTCCTTAAGCTCTCTGAAGGGAATCTTAGGGTCCACCAAGAGGTGGAAATTACATTTAAAGAGGAGCATTCCTGACATAGGAAGGTCATGGAACCAAGGCCCAGGAAAGCCACCCCATAACCCACTGTCCCAAAATCACATTGAACAAGTGGGCAAGTCACTTCACCTCTCAGCCTGTCACCTCATTTTAGGCCATCTTGAAGGCTGTGTCACCTGCCAGGTCACTGTTGAACATTGGCCTCCGCAGCAGTTGCAGGTGGCAGGAGCTGGTCACTGCCCACGGCTCATCACAAGGGGTCTCAGAAAGAGCAAGTTTGTTCAGCTTTTTCTTGTTAGAACACTGGATACTGTCCAAAGCCCTATGTCTCTGTCTGGCACCTCTTCAGATCTCCACTGTCACCATAGTCTCCTTGTGGTTCTGAGGGTGGTCTCATGGCTAGTGGGTGCTGGCTACTGAGGTGAGGACAGTGTTTCCATCCTTCAGTGGGACAAGACAGAGCATGGAGAATTTCCAGAGCAGAAATCCTTCCTCCGGCTTTCATTCTAAAGCAGCCTTCACTGAGCTGAACTGTCTGGGTTGTTGCGCTTGTATTGCCAACATCTGAATGGATGTTCTTTGTAACTGGGTGACTTGAGAGGTGTCTGGCGAGCCACTTGGAAACAGCGCATGTGTTCTTATTTGGGTTTGCCAGGCAAGCAGGTGCCTGAGATTAAGAGGCTTTTCTTTTTTATTACTTGGGACTGAACCCACAGCCTTCCTTCACACTGAGCTATATCCCCAACCCCCTTTTCTATTTCTTATTTTGAGACAGGGTCCTGCTAAGTTTCCCCAAGAGGGGCAACTGCCTCAGTCTCTCAAGTGCTGGGATGACAGGCAGACACTTCTTTTGCTGTAGCCTTGATCCTAATAAGAGCTAAAGTAAAGATCACTGAAACAGCCCTTTGAATTGTTAGAACTAAGTTTGAGTTGTAGGAACTAAGTTTTTGTCCCTTTGGCAGACTGGAGTTGTTTGGGAGCATTTCCCAGCAGCTCTCTATCACAATATCATCTGGAACTATCTTCTTTGCCCACAGAGCCTTAACTGTTCTCTAGAAGATCCCTTGGTATCACAACAATATTGTGGCGCAGAAATTCATATTCTGTGGTGGAAGTGTAAATAAAGCAAAGGCACAGCCAAGCCAGAATACTCTCTGCAGGAGCCTGAAGGCTCTGCGTGAAGTTATGAGCATGCCCTCCACAGTGTGCGCACCCAGCATGGGCCACGAGGCCTCATCTCAGGCACCTCTGTGTCTTTGGCTTTGGCCTTTTTCAGTCTCCTGGGTTATATGGATGCCTGCCTGTGGCATCTTGAGGACAAGCAGTGAAGGACAAGTTTTCCTTCCACCTCTGTAATCTAAGCAGAAAGTACGTACCCCCTCTTCACAAACTAGGTTACTTTTGCCAAATTGTGTTTGGAGCTAAGGAAAGGGGAATAGGCCCCACTGCAGAGGGACCTGGAAGACCACCAAAGCAAAGGCCACCTGCTCTCCCTGTATCGCTGCTGCCACTGCCCCTGGGAGCCATGGCCCACATGCTTCCAGAGCAGCTCTTAGCAGCAACCCACAGAGGACAGCTCGCCAGCCATTCTCTGGCTACACCTTTTGGAAGAGCCAGTCCACGTTTTCTGAACCATTTCCCTAGCATATAGGTGGATAGAGCTTTTGTGTACAGCATCTCTGGTAAGCTGAAGGTAGTTTCAGACTGGTGGATTGTCACATTCTGAGTTACATGAAATTCTCAGCTTTTAATAGGTTCCTGTCAAATCCATGACCTACCTTCTCCTACTCTGGTCCCCAGTAGCCAATAATTCCACTATTGCCATAAGTTGGAGACAGTCCATTTATAGTACTTGCAGAAATATCTACCTTTAGTCACAATGGGCATTCTCCTCCCAGACACCTAGAATAATTGCTGCCCACTTGGTCCCAGGGCCAACACTTCTCCCCCAGGCTGTTCTCATGAGTGGCCAGAGCTCCTTGGTGCGGGAGCTAGGTTCCTTTGGGTTTGTATTTGGACCTCTTTGGTTTTCCTAAAGCACAAGTCCATGTAGAAGCCTGTCACCTCTCCACACCAGTTCCAAGTGATCTGGGTCTCTCCCACTGCCTCAGGAAGACCTTCACTGTACCTGAGCTTCTGACTTCTGCCATTGCAGCTGCCTTAGTGATGCCGGGGGTGGGGGTGGGGGGCGGGGTGCCAGTTTGATCTCTTTTTTTCCCTGTGAGACCCCTTCCAGCCATGTTCTTCTTGGCAGATCTGCTTCCATATTGATTTTTAAGAACCATCACTTCTACATTCCTGATTTTAGTTCATTTGTTTTGTTCTTTTTAAATTTTCCAAAACTTCAAATGCTGCCCCCAAAATACTATATTTTTGAATTTTTGTTCATAGCACCTCTATACTGCTGGATCTTTGGGGGAAAACACAGCATCCTTCAGTGTTGAGGTGTTTAAGATTTGCAACTAGCAATGCAATTTTTTCTAAATATGAGGATATTTACCTTTATTAAGAAATTATACTAAACAATGATGTCCTTGATCATTTGCTGTTCTCATATTACTTTTGATTCTACTTTGATTCTATGTGGTGGTGAACAAAGATCATTACAAACAAAAACCGTAATTTTGTTATCTTTGATTCAATGGACTTTCTTTACTTAAAAAAATAAAGATTAAAAATGTGCCATTTGGTATGTTTGCATTGTCTAGTGGGGCTTTTCTACTGAAAAGGGATTCCTCCTATATCTTCAATGAAACATGAGTTTAGTGAAAACCCACAAAACATCAATTTCCTCTCACAGCTGACCTCACCATCGCCTTGCAAACAAATACCATAGGCATGGTGATCCCACTGTGTCCTCACAAGCCTGCTCTGTGCAGACGAGCAAACCAAGAGCTGACATAGGTGAGATGTTGATGGCCAGTTCTACAGTGAACCATGCAAACAAATTCAAGACACAGGGAAATAGTGCTTGCCAGAAATTACTGCTTTTCCAATAATGTTCTTGGAAGACTAGGTGAACATTAGATTGGGTTGGGTTGGCTTGGGTTCAGTTGGGTTGGCTTGGGTTGGGTGAGTGTGGTGTTTTCTTCTTTGGATCTCTCTGAACCTGATCAAGGGTTTCCCAGGTCAGGCACTACTCAGCCAAGAAAGCTGCACCCTACCCCATCCTTGAACTTCTTGGGCTACACAAAACCTTTGGCAAGTGGGGCAACGTAGGTGTGTTGCTCTGAAGCTTTGTCTGTGCAGTGGCACCATTGCCAAGACCTAAGAAACCCCACTATCACACTTCATATTTAATTTGTCTCTGGTAAGCAAGCCCACACAAACAACCAAAAAACATACACACTTCCTGTGCCCACAAGTGAACCAGAATTTTTGATCCAAGAAAACCAACTTGCAAAGAACACTACCTATGAAAAGAGCTGTCTGGAAAAGATTTCAGGTCCAGGGTATTGGGTAGGTTGATGACAGCAGTGTCCAAGAATGTTTCCTGCTCCACCTGTGCTAGGCAGCCCTCACATCTGTCTGGTGACACTACCTGGCTGCCCCAGTGCAGCCAACAACTTGCTGGTATGCCTTTATTAGCCAGCTGCTTTCGCATTGCAAGGCCCACACATCTCACCAGATGGCCCTCTCCGAGACAGCTTCCCTTCCTAATCTCTGGAGTGTCCTTAGAGGAAGTTAGAGGAAGGTATGGTTGAGTGAAAGACATTTATAGGCAATTTGGCTTTGAATTGCTGAATCTCCCAAAGGGAACAAAATAACACTTCCCCAATTGTGGCTTCAAACAAAGGAGTAGGGTCAGCAGGGCTGAGTCTAGAAACTTGCAGGGTGTCCAGAACCCCACCATTTGGAGGGTCCTGCAGCATCTGCCCTGCCCTGGAGCCCACTAGCAATGCAGAATATTAGGTTCTACTTCAGCCCTACTAAATCAGAACCTGATTAGTAGGTTCTTAAAGTGCATTATGTCACTTGCTCAGTGAACAAACTATAGAGAATGTAGACAGAGAGTTGAACCCAGCCAATCTGCCTTGAGTCCAGAGTCCAGGTATGTGTGGCAACAAGCTAACAGGACACTGAAGTAGCTGCCTGGTAGGAAACAAGCAGGCAAACTCCCTTTCCAGGGGCTCCTGCCCCCTTGTTAAAAATGAATAGCTAATGACATTCCTTTGAGTCCATGAAAATGAACTCTCCTTTGTACAGGGTGTGCTGTTTTTGCAGTGGCTGCCCCCACTGTCCCCAGTTAGGCCCCCTGTGTATGTGTCACCAAGTCTGCTGGCCTTCCCTGGGCTGTTCTCTGTAGATCAGTCAGTTGTGTCTTTCCTACAACAAACTAGTATTTTATTTTAGCCTTGGAATGGGCCCAAGATTTCCATCTTATGGACAGCTCAGAATTCATGCTAGCCCTTTCAGTGCTACAGTCAGAATGCTGATTGGTTTCCTCTTTTACCTGAGGATGGTTGGGAAAACTGACCTGGCATAAATTCAAGTTCTCATTTCATTGTGCTTCTCCTCTCCCAACTGTACCCCCTCCCCCAAGAATAAACATTTGAGATAAAACATGCGCAGCAACAACAGAACAGATTCAGAACCAGAGTTGTGAGGTTGGAGTCCTTATCCTAACCACTTCTAGTCCTTTGACCCTAAGCAAGTTTCAGTATCATATTCAGGAGTTTTTATTCAGGATCAAGATGAAAATCATTATTAAGAATGCCTGTTTTGGGGGCCAGGGAGATAGCTCAGTAGAATACATGCTTGCCTGGCAGGCACAAGGTCCTGAGTTCAATCCCTGGTACCACAAAAAAAAAAAAAAAGTGCCTGCTTTGGGCCTGGCAAGATAGTTCAGTGGTCTAAAGTGCCTGCTTAGGCAAGTGCACGGGTAGCAGTTCTAACCCCCCGCACACACACACATACTACATGCCACCCCAGCCCCACCCTCAGGGCGGGCCCAGCCAGCCACAAAAATAAAGAAGATATTGAGAGCTAAATAACATTTTCAGTGTTATTTCACTTTGCAGCTTTCACTTTAAGTCCTACTCAGAGATCATTTGCTGGAATGGAGTGAAAACCGAGTGTCCCTGTGGCGTAGCTTCATACTAGAGCAGCTAACTGATGGGCCTTCGGGGAAAGCAGAGAGATGCCTGGATTTACATAGCTTCCAAGAGCATTCCTGGGCTGGGAATACTGACGAGCTGGCTGTGTTCTGCCAAACCTCCCTCCTCAGCACGTCCAGAGTGAGACCAAGGTGTACATATCACACCGATAGGGCTACTTCTGGACCCAGCCCTAGAGAGGAACTTGCTGTTAGTCTGAGACATTTAGCCTCTGACTGCTGCCTTCCCACTGACATATCCCTCCATATCCCAAGCTGGAGGGGTCAGGCTGTGGCAGTCCTGCCTCTCTGTCCAGCGCAGGGTTTGCCCTTAAATCCTTAGATACTGACCCCTGCTCACCTTTCTCCCACAGCCTCACAGTCTTCCCCAGTCAATACACAGGGGATACTCGAGCCACCAGGGTCCACTGGCCAGGCTGCCTGCTCTACCCAATAGAGCAGAACCTCTGTGTCCAGAGCCTGGCCGGTGTCATTTCAATGCTTAGAGGATTCCAGTGGCAGGGAGGCTGCAAAGCACTGCCTCCGGAGCCTTTCTGGACTCTGATTTAGTAGGGCTGAAGCAGAGCCTAACATTCTGCATTGCTAGCGGGCTCCAGAGCAGGGCAGATGCTGTCCTCCTGCAGCACCCTCCAAATGGTGAGGCTCTGGTGATCCTGCGAGCTTCCTGACTCAGCCCTGCTAACCCTACTCCAAACCACAGTGCCAACCCCCACCCATAGGGGTGGACCAAGAATGACGCCTTAACTGATGCCCCAGCCTCTTTTCCTGGCTGGCTTATGTTAGACAAGGGTATGTATACCTCTTCAGGGAGCCTTCCCAGGCCACCAAGCAGCACAGAGCTCCTCCGGTGTCACTGGTGAACTCAAGGCTCACACAGTGGTCAGTCACAATGAGGGGCTATTGAGGCTGGGGGCCATTCCTTTGCACAGCCCCCACCCACCGCTGCTAAATGGCCTTCAGAATCTGCCATTTCCCTTATCCCAAGGGCCACATAAGGACAGTAGAAACAGCTCTGTGACCTGCAGGCTCTCATGCTGCCCAAGTCACTGCTAGCAGAGACCCTGCCTCATCCCAGATGTCTCAGAAGGAAGAAATGATTGTCATCAAGTTCATACTTTGCTCCCCTTCCTGTGGTGGTGGCTTTCAAGCCCATTTCATTGTCCCCATTCTTCCAGCTCATTGTTACAGGGTGGAGGGGAGGGGCACACAGAAGCACACACATAAGCAGCTGGGATCTATGAGCTTAACCATGACAGGTTATTTGTTTTTTATTTTGTGTTTGTTATATAGGGATTGAACCCAGAACCTTTGCACTGAGCTATACCCTAAGTCCTTTTAATATTTAATTTTGAGACAAGGTTTTGCTAAGTTGTCCAAGATGGGCTTGAAATTGTTATCCTCCTGCCTCAGCCTCCTGAGGCCTGGGACTACAGGTGTAGGCCCAAGTGTATGTCAGCTTTTTACATTTAAGATCTCCATACGTGCTCTCCCAGGGGCTTTCCCAGGTCAGTCTGGCAGAGGGCCTACCATTAGAGAACCAGCAAAGCTCCCAAGGCAGTGACTCACAGCCTCCCTGCCACTGGAACCCTCTAAGAGCTTTAAAATGACTTTGGCAGGGCTGTGGCCCACAGAGGTTCTGCTGTACTAGGTCTAGCAGGCAGCCTGGCGAGGAACCCTCCTATCCTGCTTGTCTCCAGGGGGGCAGTGCCAAGCACAGCCAGCAGGGGGCAGCATGCTCCCACAATCACAGCGGGTTCACCAGGTCCCAACCCTTCAACGCCTTCCTCAAAGCTACTGGATTTTATGGTCAGAAAACATTCTCTGAGCTAAGGCCCTGGTTCTGCTGACTTTCAGAGGGGACTCAGCCTCCTCTTGGGACCTGAATAGGATCCAAGGCTTCCTGAGAGCCCTCCAATATCTGTCTGCACTTTTCTACCCATCCTGATCTCATTGACACATTGAGAGCCTCTGCAAGCCAAAAGGCTATGTCCCAGAAGGCTCTTGGCAAGTAGGGCCTCAGGGAGAAATGGCATGATCTACCACTGCACTTTCTCAGATTTGGGATGTGACTCTTGAAAAACAAGTAGAAGTGTATCTTAAAAGCATAAAGAAAAACATTCTTTTATATTCTTTAGCTCAGCTCCACCCCTCCCCCACTCTACAAGCAGCACCTATACAGGGATTGCCAGCACCCTCCACTTCGTCAGATGCAGTTGCCGCTGAACCCCACTGCCCCACAGGTCACAGCCACCCAGGGGCTCATACTTGAAATACTGTCTGAGCTCCAGAAATTCCTCAGGGAGCCCTCTGCGGTCTTCCCCCAGAGCAGCTTCCTTCTTTTCAGGTTTTCATATCAAGGGCCCGTGTAAGTTTTGATATGATAAAGGGCAGCTTCAACTTTTTAAAAGTAGTAGAGAGAGATTCGGGGAGAAATCTCGCTGGGCAGCCTCTCACCCTTCCGCCCACAGTAACAATAGTTTGCTATGATTTTCCTCCAATTCAGAAGTCCTGTGTGAATACATATCATGGATGATTGATTGTGAATGTTATTTAAAGAAAGGGGGGGTTTCCTTGGGTAATAAGCAGACTGCAAACCTTAGGGATGAAAGAAAGGGTGGAAGAAATCAATGCATACAAAACAAGAAAGAGGACCGTTATGGGTAAGAGAAGTCATGAAAGTATAAAGACAGATGGGATTGGACTGGCCTATCATCCAAAATACATCTGGAAGGTCTTGCCACAAAAGGTGGGTATGGTGCCAAGGAAGGAGGTGACCTGACAGGCAAGAGCAGAGGTCTTGGCTTGATTCTGGGGTACTTCAGTGGCTGAAACCTGGCCACGTAACCTCACCTGCCACCATTAGCCAGGCAACAGCAAAGAGTGTGTGCTTTCAGCTGGCTGTAAGACTGGGAGCCTGGGAGTCGTATCTGCCGATACCTGGGAGCCCCGTCCCAACGAGCCAGCGCCTCCCCGAGAGGAGCCTCAAGCTCAGCAAACAGGCTCCTGCTGGGGATTGGCACCTATAAAAATGAGTCAAACTCCAAAGTCACCAAACACTTGAAGCCAGACAGCTCCATAGGAGGAAAGCATTTGTTATTATGAAAGCACGCAGAATGGCACCCCACTACCCCACAGTGCTCACGCTTGAGCTCCTCACTGTAACATACTGCAGGCCCATCCCCCAGACAGACAGTGGGGGTCACGACTGCCACCTGATGGAGGTCCAAGCTCCCAGCCTGGCTGCACCTAAGTGGCCACCCTTAAGCTGCTCCACAGCTTCTTCCTCCCAGGAATTCTGCACAGAAACCCCCTCGCTGGCTACAGGTCATCCGTATCACTGTGTCTGCCAAGTCACCTGAGCCTAAGTCCCCTGACTTTGATCCTCTATTTATTGTTGGGGGCAGCAACCCTGCTTCCTTGCCTGCTTTTATAGACCCTAAGCAGCGAAGCTCTGTGACAAAAGGAGTCTTTAAAATTCAACTTCACATAAAGTCATCATTCTACAGCTCCCAGGCAGATGGGGACATGACTGCCCCCAGCCCTTCAGTTCAAGGGACTCCCCCGACTTTGCTGCCCCTCCCCCATCTTGGCATGCAGGTGACCTCTCAACTTACCTAAGCTAAGGGAGGGTAGGGAAACTACAGTCACCTCAGGCAGCCCTTTGCCAGTCTGGAACTGGGACAACCGAGGAGCTGCCAGGGATGCTAACTACAGCTCAGGTGAAGGAAATGCTTCACAAGGCTGTGTTCTCATCTTGGGCCTGGGACCCAAAGAGCTGCTGGGCAACCACTTTGCCATCATATGGGGGCAGGGTTCCCCCAAAGTCAGCAGGCAAGATGTTCTTGTCCATCTCCTGGAAGAAGCCAGAGAGGTCATCTCCATGGACAAACACCTGCAGGGAAGCCAAGGGACACAGCTGAGGAGGTAGACCCTTGAGGAGGAGGGGTGAGCAAGGCATTTTCTCCACAGTTCTCTGGGTCTGTGCTGCCAGGGACCCACCAGTGCAGCACCAGAGTCTAGGGCAGACACGCTGGGTCACTGACCCACCATATCCCACCCCTCCCTCTTGTCCCCAGAGCATCCCCAACTCACTCTCTGAAGCAGCTTGCTCTTCAGGAAAGGCTTGACCATGTTGTAGGTGGTGGTGAAGTACCATGGCTGGTGGATGAAGTGGACGGCTTTGAACCGGGCTGGGAAGGAATCCTGTGGTGACAGAGAGGCCCCACCACATGGCCCAGGTGGCCTCAGAGCTCTCCTCACTCCCACACCTCTCCCACGGCATGGGGACCAACCTGACCAGCACTGTATTGCCCCAGAGGCCAGCCCATGGATGGCTCCATCCTTGGGCCAGTCCCTGAGGGCCTCTCACTTCAAGAGAAGAAGCCCCAGAATCATGGAACCCAGTCCTCTGCCACAGGTGCAGATACCCTAGGGCTGAGTGAAGAAATGAAATGGTAGCTCTACTTGGATTTTTAGTGCCTGAATTTTTTTCAAACTCACTTGCCTGTAGTGTGGGCTGCAATTTCTTTTTTTTCTAATATTAGGAACAGAACCCAGGGCCTTTGCACTGAGCTACATTCCCAGCCCTTTTTAAATTTTTATTTCTAGGGGCTGGAGAGATAGCTCAGTAACATGAGCACCTGCCACACAAGCGCCCAAGTTCCATCCCCAATGCTACCAAAATAATAATAATAATAATAAAGTGCAGATAGTCAAATTAAATTTTTATTCATAAAGACAGGATCTCGCCGGGCGTGGTGGCGCATGCCTGTAATCCCAGCACTCGGGAGGCTGAGGCAGGAGGATTGTTGTGAGTTCGAGACCAGCCTGAGCTACAAAGTGAGCTTAAAGCCAGCCTGAACTGCATAGCGAGACCCTGTCTCAAAAAGACAAAATAAATAAATAAATAAAGACAGGATCTCACTAGATCATTAAGTTCCCCCGCTAGTCTTGACTTTGTGATCCTCCTGCCTCAGCCTCCTCCAGCGCTGAGATTATAGGTACATGCTACCATGCCCAGTTCTGAGTAGGCTACACACTCTCATAGACCACAGGGTCACCACTGTCACGCCTCATTTTCCTTCAGCAACCGCCACACATAGCCTCCCAACTCTCACCTGTCCTTTCCCCATACACACAGAGTGGACCTAAGGTAGCTCTAAATAAGGGCTGTCGACACGGCTGTGTGCAGAGGAGTGAGTCCCTGGCAGGGTAGTGACAACCCTTCCTCAGGGTAAATTCACAAGCCAAGATAGGCAACGTGATTCACAGGGACAGAGTCTGCTCTTTCAGGTCAGAAGATGTCGATTCAAGCCTAGACTCTGCCATGTTATTGCTGGGCAACCTTGAGAAGTCACCTCCACTGCTGAGCCTCAGCTTCTAGGTGGTGAAATGAAGCAAGGAAGCAGGAGCGCATGCCTTGAGGAGCCAGTGAAATAATGAACCAGTACTTGGCAAGCTTTTGATTGCCACATAAGTGTTCGTGGTTCAGATCATGGTCATCGCTGTTTTAGGTGGCACTGGGAGTTGAATCCAGGGCTTTCACACTGAGCTACATCGTCAGCACATTCTTATTTTTTATTTGGAGACAGGGTCTCACTAATTCACCCAGACTAAGCTTGAACCTGGGATCTTTCTGTCTCAGCCTCCCAAAGTGATGAAATTGGGCCAGGGAGATGGCTCAGTGGAATAAGTGCTTCCCTGGCAAGCACAAGGACCTGAGTTCAATCCCCGGTTCCACCAAAACAAAACAAAGTGATGAAATTACTTGCACCACCACTGTGCTTAGCTGTCATTGCTCTCAAGTGATGACCAGCCCCGCCACCTAGGGGTGACTCGGGACACTGCGCCCTCACCTGCAGCATGTCCACCATCTTCCGGAGATCGGCAGCCCGCAGGCCGGCAGCTTGCTGCATGGTAAAGCCCTTAAAGTTCTCAATGATGCAGAAGCCATTAATCTGAGTTTCCTCATTCTCCAAGAGCTTCTCCAGGATGAAGCAATATGCCTGCAAGATCTGGGCCACACAGCAAATGGGGTGTGAGAGCCACCCACAAAGACAATTAAGACTTGAGCGTCGGAGGAGACCGCTAAGTGGCACATTCCCTACTGGAAGCACTTGTCGCAGGCTTCCATCCAGGACATCTTCCCTCTGTGAGTGTCCACCCAGAAATAACCTCAAATGTCACGTCCACAGTTGAGCATCACAGTGTTTATCCTGGGATTTGGAATAGTGGAACTACGGGAAAGAACCTGAATGTCCAACAGTAAAGGGCAGGTGCAGTGACAGTGTGTTTAGGACATGGAATCTAGGTACTAATAAAGTACCTAACATATACAAATAGAGACAAAATGGAATTGTGGATGATTTTAAATTTGCAATTTTTGTGTATGGTGAATGAGCAGATGTTATTTGTAGGAGAAAAATATTTTAAAACATCTTCCTTAAGGAAGCTTCAGGCCTAAAGCGAGTATCTTAATTGCACAGGAAATCACCAGAGGCACCCACAACAAGATCAGGAAGGACATAAGGTGTCACTGTTTCTACTGCCACTGAACTCTGTGTTGGAAGTACTGGCCTGTGTAGTGGATTTGGAAGAAGCAGCTGAAGCAGGGCTCACTGTGTAGAGCATATGGCCTTGAACTCAAGAACGTAGCCCGGGCTGGCCTTAGACTCCTGGCAATCTTCCTATCTCAGCCCCGAGTCCTGGGGTTATAGGTGTGCACCACCAAGCCCAGCAGGAATTGAGTTTTTTGAAATCAGGGACACAAGAAGTAAAAAAGAAGAAGTATCACTTCTATTTATAAAGGTGATACTAAGTATACTTAGAAAACTCAACAGAATTCATTTTAAAATAAACATTAAAAATAATCAGTAAGGGGCCCAGTAGAATAAGCCCTCACCTGGCAAGCACAAGGTCCTGAGTTCAATCCCCGATAACACAAAATAATAATAATAATAATAATTCACTAAGATAGTCAATAAATTTATATGCAAAAACTATCTTCTTGTACACAACTACTCAAGAAGAGAAAGCCCCAACAAAATAAACACAGAAGATAATTTAAGGGAAAATGTGTACAACATTTAGGAGGGAAACTTGAAAACTCCTGAAAATTCAAAGGTAGAGTTTTATTCAAAATTTGAATAAAATGGGTGGCACCTGTTCATGAATGGGTCAACTAGCCATGAATGTGGCATTTACAAAGACATGATGCTCCCCAAGTTTGTCATTTACATGTGATACTATCCCCATAAAAATGTACCTAGTGTTGCTCTAGGAGCTGAACAAAAATAAAGTTCACAGAGGAAACAAACATTCAAAATAGCTAGGAAGATTACAGGTAGTGCACACCTGTAATCCCCGCACTTGGGAGGCTGAGGCAAGAGGATCCCTGCAAGTTTAAGGCCATCCTGGCCTACAGAGTGAGGGCCTATCTCAAAAAAAGAAAAGAAAAGAATAAAGAAAGCCTAGAAAAAGCAGAGTATTAAGAATAAGGAGCTGTGGCATATCTAAGTAGCAGGACACCTGCCAAGTATGTCCCGGGCCCTCGGTTCCATCCCTAGTACCACACCAAAAGAAGACAAGCTGAAGAAACATGGAATTAGCTTAAAAGATAGTATACGTGTGCCATAAAAATCTCTACAATTAAAGCAGGGTGGTATTAGAGTATGATTAGAATGAATGGACAAAGAGACCAATGGAACATAATTTTAAAATACAGAAATAGATCCTAGATGTGTGGAAATATAGACTACAATACAGATAATACATCACATCTTTGAGAAAAGGTGGACTTCTTAATAAGTGGTGTGGGACAACCAGATAGCATTGTTCAAAAATGCAGTTATATTGTGTCCTCTAAGAACCCTGTGGAAGGTTCAATGACACAACCGAAGTTCTTTTTCTCACCCACCCCACCGACCTCATCGAAGGTGATTTCGTCAGACTGCCAGTTCTCGATTTTGAAGAGCATGACCACTCGGCCATACTTGTCCCGGCTGGAGAGCACACCAGGGTAGCCAGCCTCAATGGTGCAGCGTATGGCCTCCAGGGACACGCTGTCGAAGAGCTCGGGATACTGCAGCCGGAAGTGCACGTAGCCTAGAGGGGGCGGAGCCAAGAAGCTTTAGGGAGCCCATCAGTGCTGGCCGACACCCCCCCCCCAGGGGGTGTCACCCTGTGGCGCCAGGACCTGGGCGCATCCACATCAACGTGTGAGGTGGAGCGGGACACTCAGCTTGAGCCCCATGCTTCCTCTCCAAAAAAGAAAAGATGGGATGATAAAATGGGTGTGGTGGCACACTCCAGTAATTCCAGGGGTGTGAGCCCATCCTGGGCAATCTGTAATTTAGCAAGACCTTTTCTCAAAATTAAAAAGAAATAAAAATTAAAAAAGAGCTAGGGATGTAGCTTAATACAACGGGTTCAATCCCCACTACTAAGAAAAAAAATTTTCAATCTCTTTCCTTTTTTTTTTTTTGGCAGAATCAGGATTGAACTCAGGTCCTTGCACTTGCCAGGTTTTTTTTTTTTTTTTTTTTTTTTTTTTTT
>PVKA01031079.1:0-26659 GCA_004027165.1 Ctenomys sociabilis
GTGTGTGTGGTGTTTCTTTAGGGACGGGCCTACAGAGTGTTCACGTTCTCACTCCTAGATTCCTAGTGATCTGCCTGTTTACAGCCTCCCAAGAGCTGGGATTAGCACCATCACTCTCCATTGCCATCTCAGCAAGCCCTGAGGGCGGAGCCATCATTGCAGACCTGGGGCTCAAACTTCCGGCCCCTGCACTTTAATCCACTAAGGGTTGAGTTAAAATTAAAGTTCAGTTCATTTCTAAATGGTTTAAGGGTTGCGTGGTTTGTAAGAGGTTTGTAAACCAAAATTTAAATAAATATGCCCATCTGATCCCTTTGTTTCAATTCAATCCAATGCAACATACGTAAAGAGCTCTTTTTCAATTTTGTCCCATTTCAAATGTTTTACTTTCTAATGAAAAAAACCATTGAAATATGTAAGTAGGCTTTATAAGGCTAGGTTACATCTGTATTTTAAATATAAAATTTATTATTTATTAAAATTTACCGAAAAAGTTGCCTAAAATTCATTTACACTTTAATGTTTTACTGGCTTGACATCTGACAGCAAACATTGCTAGCCCAGCCCCTGCTCGGAGTAGGCTGATTAGTTTGTGAGCATTTGGGGAAAAATGAAAATCTGGAAGAACATTATGCTCCTCTTTCCACCCCATTTTTGTTTTAATTCCATCTTTGAGTCTTATTGATAAAGCTACCATGTCAGAGATATGGACTGAAGACAAGGTAACCCATTTCACTGTTTCCTCCATCAGAAGTATTAACATCAAAGAAAAAACAATTTTTTTTTTCTTACTGCATTTGCTTTTCATCCTTTCTAGTCAAAGACTAATATTAAAGTACATTTCACTTGGTTGTGCTCATAAGATAAAAAGTAAAAAAAAGAAAGAAAGAAAGAAAAAATATTATACAGGGGCAAAAACACTGTTGAAGAACAAAACTTCACAATACTATTTCCTACATTGTGTACACAGTGAAAAAAAGCAATTGATCCTTCAGTCAGCCAGATGGGTTCGAAGGTGATATTTCAGGGATGAGACCTAGAGCCACAGAGGAGGGTGTGCAGGCTTGCCATACCTTCTGGGATTTCTCAGCTCCTACACTCCACAGCCAAAGTTTATTTCATAAAGGTTTTTAGTCCAAGTCTTTTTTAAGAGAAGCTTATTGTTCTTATGTCATCTTAAGGAAACACAGTGGTAACTAAATTCCAGTTCATTATTACTGTGGAAATAACACAGGGGGAAAAACAAGCTGCAGTGGACCAAAGAATCTTTTGCTTCAAAATAAAACAAAATTTTACTGTTGTAGCTTCTTGAGTAAAAGCATGATTCGCTTTTGTGAAGTTCTTAGCAGATCTTAGTGGGATGAAAGAGGTCTTCCAAACAGAAGTATGTCGCTACTCAGGCTCAGAGGAGGCCAGGCTTCTCGTGCAGCAGGAAAAGGAATTCTTTATGGAGGAAGAATAATACCTGACTAAAATTTGTGAACTTACTTCAAACAATTGTTAGAAGTTACCAAAATTAGAAAAATGAGAAACCATACTTTGTGCTGATTTAATCATTGGCTCATGGTTCTTTTTGACAAACATATGTTTTTTTGAAAATGACTGTGAATTTTATTAATGTGTTTTATATAATGGTGCCACTATCTTTATAAAAATTTTAATCACATATATACATTTATTATACTTTACAATATAAAGTACTCCACTTACAGGCTCACAACATGATCCTTGTATTGCTAAAATCAAATCAGTAAGTTCTTTTGTTTGGTATCATATTTTTACAGTTTGGATTTTTCTAGTCTATTCATAAATCTATGCAATGGAATATGCCAATGGAAATTTCTGAAGAGAAGGGATGAATCAAATAAAAGGAGCCAATTTTATTAAATATCTCTTTAAAATCCTCTTCTTTTTTTTTTTTTTTTTTTGTCTTTTTGAGACAGGGTCTCACTGTGCAGTTCAGGCTGGCCTTAAGCTCACTTTGTAGCTCAGGCTGGTCTCGAACTCACAACAATCCTCCTGCCTCAGCCTCCCTAGTGCTGGGATTACAGGCATGCGCCACCATGCCCGGCTTTTAATCCTCTTCTTAAAAGCACACTAGTAAAGATGACTGTATTCCATGATAGCTACAGTATTTGCTTATTCCCTCTCCTCATCTGTCCATTCACTGTTTTAAGTGAAAGGACTTTGTATGACCACTGTCCTGCTGGACTCCTCAAGCAGCCAGACATAGTGAGAAGTTTTGAGGTCACAGTAACCAACTGAAGCAGGAACTCCTTCAGTTCTAGGAAAGGGTGGTCTTTTCAATATAGATTTTGAAATATTTTATGTGTATTATTATTGTAATTATAAACCTTTATGGGGTACAGTGTAATTCAATACACAGGTACAGTATCTAAAGATCACATGATGGTAGACAGTATTTCTTACACATGACTTCATTACCACACAGTAGGTATACATTTTGTGGGCTACCATGTGATATTTTAACAAATGCATATAGTATGTACTGGTTCAATCAGGCATATGCTTATTATTGCTCTGGGAGTCTTCAAGCTCCTCTCTTTTAGGTCTTCATAAAATATACAATAGATTATTATGAATCAAGTGAAATAACTGGGTTCAGTGTTGACACTGTGGAGATATTTGGTTTGCAACCAGTTTTGTTTATAACCAGAGTTGTAGAAAGAATTAAACTCATAAACCAAACCAAGGTATTATATATATTTTTTTCTTTTGTTTGTGGAATCAGGGATTGAACTCAGGGCCTTGCACTTGTCAGGCAAGGCTTGTTCTACTAAGCTATCTCCCTGACCTCTATCAGTTAATCTTAATGGGCATCTTGGTTGACTGACTTTGTCTTACCTATTGTAAATAGGGCAGTCCAAAATGAATGTACAAGTGTTTCTTTCTGAGATTTTAATATTAATTCTTTGAGATTTCCATATCTATTGGTAGATTTACTTTTAGCATTTTTGTTTTAAGCAGGAAAAATACAAATAGCAGTAAGATAGTTTCAAAATAGATTACATTCTGTATTGTTTTCTTGCGCTAGTTATTCAGAGTATAAGACTGAGGCATAATATCTTGTCCAAACAGTATCAGCACAAACCTTTATTTTCAATGACCTAAAGAAACTAGCTGTATAATTATCTTAACTATCTTGTGTATATTTTTTTCATTTTTCTTTTCTTCCTCGTATTTCTTTTCTTTAAGAACCTTCATTTTGTTATCAATAGTGGCTCTTCCAATTCATATTCCCTCAAACAGTGCTTAAGTATACCTTTGGCTACACAATTGGGCCAGCACTTGCTGTTTTTTGTCTTTACACAGTAGCTACTTTGATTGTAGCTTGTTATTGGACAGGGAAGCCTGGCTCCATCCACATTCTTATGGCTTCCTTGTTCAAATCTTGATTGCTTGATTTTCTCTGGACAATTCCATTCACACTTCAACCAGTATAGCCATTGGCCAAACCTGTCTTATGACATCTAGGCTTTGCATTTCTAAAAATGTGAGATTCATAGCCTGCCTCTGCTTTGGTATATTTTTTAACAGTGATCAAAAGCTGGCTCACAGTACTTTTGAGTCACTCTCATTCACTTCACTTTCCACTTCTTCCATCTCCTGGGCAACAGATACCATTGCCTCTCATCTCACATCTTCAAAATGTCTCCATTTCTCACCTGTAGAGCCTGTGTGTGTTTCCCATATCCACTGTTGGTGAAAGCAACATGCTCCTCCATAAGTTCAGCCTTCCGTGCTTCCTCCATAGCCCTTTCCCTGTCCTAAGTAGAGGTTAGTGCTCCAGAACTTCCATATCTCCATTGCAGTATCAAAGTTTCCTTCTCTGTGATCATAGTCATGAATACAAGACACTTCAGTAAATTCTTTAACCCTCAAAATGTGGAGGACCACCTAAGTAGCTCTCATTGAAATAAGAGCAATCATCTCCACTGTACCTGACCCTATTTCCATGTATTTTTATGTACAGAGCTGGCCAGAAGTTTTCTGTACCACTTCAGTTGGCTTTAAGCAATGCATATATATTGGTCTAGCCAAGGTGCTGGTGGTAGTCTTTGAAGATAGCATACCATGTGTGTTTCCCTGATAACTCACACCTACTGCTCTTTAATATGAGCTGGGTCAAGACAAGACAAAGAGCCAAAGCTGAAAGTTGTAGGCTAGGATCAAGCCTCTAGACAGAAACTATGACTTCCTGGAGCACTGAAGATTACAGATCAGAGCTGAAGCACAGACCCCAAAACATTACATACTACCTCCATTGTGTAGTGCTAGTTACTTTTTCTGCATATTCTTTTCTCTGCATATGACAGAGTAAATGCAGGCTTCCCACTTAGCCCAGTTCACAGTATTCATGCACTTCCTGCAATTCTCAGTCATTCATCCTCAAGCGACTCCTTCTTCATAACTGAATAAAACTGGGGTTTGGCGCTGGGTCAAGGCCTTTATTCTTAGATGGCCATCACCATAGCTAGACTTAGACTGTCTTGGCTTCCCATAACTATACACATACCTTTGTGTCTCTGTTCTCTGTGGGTTACACTGAAAGTGGTAGATTGGAATTAACTTAGGAAGATTCCAATAACTTAGTCATAGGATTCAAAATGCAAACTTCATGGACCAATATGAGGACCAAAAAGGGCTCTTAATATAAAACAACAACACTAAAACAAAAAAACAAACAAAAAATCCTTTTCATGATCCAATTTCTCTCTAGCTATTTCCTTGCTTTCTTTTTTTACCAAAGCTTCTTCAAAATTTTTGTTATGTTTGTTCTCTACAATTATTCTTTTCCCATTTTTGTATTGACACATTGAATCAACTCTTTCAGCAACCAGGATGTTACTAAGAGTAAAGAAAACCCAATTAGTGATTGGAGATTAGTGCAAACTCTGGCAGTTTGAGGTAAACCAGTAACACTAATATACTTTCAAAAACCCACTTCAGTTAAGCTTTATTCCACACTGCTCTTGTGCAAATCAATAGAAATCTCTAGGTTGTTAAAAAGTATGAGTCAGCTTCATCTCTGGCCAGTCAGCAGTGATCCTATGATGGATCACTTTCTTCTTGGAAATATTTTGTTTACTGAGATTTCAGGCCAGGCTATTCATGAAGTATTCCTCTTGCTTGGTGTGTCACTGTCTTTACAACTCTGCTGTTAATCTCCTCTCCTTCCTGCTCCCAGAGTAGCCTTGAGTACATAAGGCCTCAGGCACTGAACTCTTAATCATTGTATCTAAGTTTCTTTCTGTGGTGATTTCTTTTTCTTTAATTTATTGAAGTACAAATATCAATGAGACAGTTTTAAGACACCTTAACAGGATGGATTCAATGAATTAATACATTACAAACTGTTTTCATAATGTTTTGGTATCGTACAAGGTGCATACATGATATACTTACAGACACTATTAGAGCAGATGTCTCTTATCAGTAAATTAAGAGAGTGTAGCTGTTTATGTATCTTATTTTTTATACCTGAATTACTTCACAGATTCAATAATTAATACATTCTACCTTGTTATTTTCCTAGTGGTTGTCCATAGTACTAGAAGCCGACATAATATCCTGTCCAACCACCATTAGTGCAAATCTTGCCTCTCATAGAATTATGTAGAAGCACAGCGTCATCTATCCGAACTGTACTGTCCATACACACACATCATGATTCTTCTTTCTATATCCCTTCCTTTGTCTATACCTGTCAAAGATGGGCACTCCATTGTCATTCAACCAATTTAGGTGCCTGAACTCGAGGACACAATCCAACATAGTCCAGCATTCTACATCAATAGTGAGTTATCGGAAGAAGTTGTCGATTGTAGCCATCTACAGCTCAACTTATTATTATGGCCCCAGGTTGTATACCTCATTTTTATACTTTTCTGCTGCAGAGACCGGCCTGAGACAGCGGGGCCATCTCCGCCATCTTCATGAATTCTTTATATAAAGTGTAGTTTTCTCCTTTTTTTGAAAAGGATTTCACAATATATTTTCTAACCAACAATTATTAGAAACAATCTTCTTCCTCTTGATTCTCACATTATTTCCTTTAAATCCACCACCCAACATATGTGACACCTGCCTCTGAATTTGAGTCATTCTTGCATGTGCCTGTGTCTGCATTCTGCACTCTACTAATGTCTCTACTTTCATCTTAAACATTATAGGTTTTCTTTGTGGATTTTTTTTTTTGTGGTACAGGGGATTGAACTCAGGACCCTGCACTTGCCAGGCAAGTGCTTATTCTACCACACCATATCCCCATCCTTTTATTATAGAGTTTTATATGAAATTCTTGTTCTTGGAAGACCTACATAATATACAAATATCAGTATTTAAAATAAATAAATCAAATAAAAGACAAGTTATTGGAAATTATTTTCTGCTATTCCCAAGATTTTATTAAAATTTATTCAAAATATTTCCCCAAAACTCTCAGAGGTGCTGAACTTCAGGTAAAAATGCATTAAGGTAGAATATTTTTAAATTTCCATGTCAAGAGTAGGATTTCTATATTTTTTATAATCTAAAACATATGGTATTTTTGAATTCAAGTAACATATAAATGTTCTTGAGTTCCAACTGTAAATCTACAGTTGGATTTACAGCACCAAAAAAAAAAAAAAAAGAAAACAATAAAAAAACAGTTCTCCATTTTTTAAAAACATATTTATGTACTTTTGTCAATTGCATTATTTAAAATATTTGCTCATAGATACTATCTCAAAATAGACATAACCATAACATTTAATTTACCTTAAAATAGAACTAGAATAGAAAATGTCATTTGCACTCAATAGCTTTTCAGTATTTTCCGAGAACTGTGCCAAGTGAAGCGCAAATGCTTTCGGGCATCCAATCACACAGCATAATCAGATATCATCAAATTTCCAGAGTGCCAGCACCACCCATGACAGTGGCTCCTGGGGCTTGGAAGACCTCTCTACTTTCTCTAGCAGATACTGATAGCAGGCTTTTTCCCTTGAGCTTTTAGGCCACTACTGGCCTTTCTGGAAACATTGTTTGGTTTGTTCTTCCTGAGATATTGTGCAAGAATACCACAGATTAAGTGGTGAAGCAACAGACTCTTTTATTTCTCACAGTTCTAGAAAGGAGATGTTCCATTTTCAAGTGTCAGCATGGTTCTTTATGGTAACATCTTCCCTGGTTTGTATACAGCCAGTGACTCTCTGTCTTCTCACAGAGTAGTTTTTCCGCTTCTATAAGCATTAACCTATGGTGCATGAGCCTCACGACCTTTCTAATCCTAGTTACCCTCTAAGAACCCCACTGCCTAACTACACTGGAGGTCTGAATTTGAAATAGGAATTTGGAGGGGGGACACAAACATTTAGTCCATAACATTAACTATTGCCTTTTTAAATTCAAATTTATTTCATACGTTCCATAAAACTTATGGAAAATTATCCTTTGTAGTACATTAAGTTTACCAGCAAATTAAGAATTTGAGTGAATCAGCACAAAAGTCAGCATTCTATGTCCTGAATTTACTTTTATCACCTTCGCTCTGCTGTCTAACAAGTCATTTCAGCTCTTGATCTTCACTCCATTTTCTCAAATGTAAAATAATGGTGTTGAACTGGATGAGCCTGCAGCTTGGCTTCTTACCAGATCTAAATACCAAGGTTTTCTCCTTAAGATAAGATTTCTTCTTTAATTGAAAGAATACACCATGATTAGTTCATAATTAAAAGATAAATTGTCTTGTAATTTATTGCTCTGCCATTGAAAAGCTTTGTGTCAAAAAAAATCTATAATGAATCTTTAGTTACCTTGCATTATAAAGTTAGCAAAAATCAAATTTTCATCAATTTCCCTCATCGACTTTCTTATTATATACTACCCTCATTTCATTTGAACAGTTAATGAAAATCAAATACAGCAGAGGAGCCATCCTCTTTAATTCATGGTTTGCTTCGTGGTTTCTAATCTGTGAAGCCACGTTAGAATCTGTCCTTGGCCTCCGTCTGGTTTCTGTGCTCAGCTCAGCTTCCATGTGGGCTGAAAAAGCATGCCAGACTTTCTAGCTCCAGCCATGACACAAGTCTTTCCCACTGAGAATGAAGGTTATTTGGACACTTTCAGCCAGGAGCACCATATAAATGTTCTCAGCTGTCAGGCCTGGCACGTGCGACACAGCCCTGGCCACACCTTGGCATGACACAATTGGGTGTTGTTTAATGAGCACCTTAATTTATACAGTGCCATAAGAGTAACACATCTTTCAGGAAACCGAATATGAGTTTGTTCAGCTTTCCATTACTACAGTCTGTGTTTTAACCATTTACTAAACCAACCTTGATTAGGCCAATAGACTTAACTGGAAATCTTGTGAAAGCAAGCAGGAGAATGTACAACTTGTTTTCCTTTTTAAAATTTGCATTTGTAAATGTAAATGAAAGTTTTTTATTATAAGGATTAAAGATTTGTGAAAATGAGTCATAAGTATGTAATATATAAATAATTATGACAAAATAATATTTTAGCCAAATTATTGTTAGGATAAGATAATGATATCTGCATCCACAAATCAACTAGATGGGAAAGCTGTCTGCAATAGTTTTGAAATTTAAGAAATCCCTTAGAGTAAAGTAACTGTAGCATGAAAAAGTCATGGGGTTATTTTTGTCTCAATGGCAGCATAACAGAGTAATCAAAACCTTTGAAAGAAGACATAGTAGAAAGTGACAGTTTCACAGACATTGTTTATAATCCCCTTCTCATTTGATAGCATAGTGTCCTCTGCTCTAATGTAGTAGCCAGATGTGGGCATTAGTCAGGCACGTGTGGTTATGTGAGATTTGTGAGTTGTAATGTACTTAGTGGGAAAAGGATTTATTTTTACATTCCTCCCCCTTAAAAGTCATTAATAATTAATTATGCTTTAGTGTTCTTTAGGGAAAATTCAAAGACCATTTTCCAAGACTCACTGAAAACACCATGAAATGCAGTTCACAGCAATCTCAAAACAGCTTGGGTATGAGCTCCTTTTTATTTTTATATTGCTTTTCATTAAAACTCATTTGAGAAAAAAGACATAAAAATGTTTGTGGTTTTTCTGAATGGAAATGTCGCTGGGGAATAATCTCAGTCATGGAAGAAACTACTCTAAAAGTCTGGAAAAGTCATAAAATTATTTTCCCTGTTTCCTTTTTTTCACTAAGGAACGGAAGGGTATCCAAAATTTTCAAAAGCATTCAGGGACAAAACACCTTTTTTATTCTGAGTGAATTTGAAAATCATTCTTTGCTTTCACAAACTGTTTCTGTGAAAGCAGCGAATCACAAACTTCGGAGGTATAAACATATCAAGATGATTTTTAAACTCCATGGTGAATTCCTCAGTCTAAAGTATGCTCATATAAGCTTTTGGGTTCTAAAAAATTCTTGGTAAGCAATAATTTCTAAGAGAAGTGAATCTATTCCTTAGTAATTCTTTACTCTAAATGTCATTCAATTTGAAGATACTGGAAGGGACTGAGAGAGGAATAAGAAGTACAGAGTAGGTGCGGAAAGCAAGGGAGATAGGGAGAAAGAACAGAAGAGACCCAAGGGAAAGTTAGCCTCTTCATGTACACTCAAGAAACAGATCTCTTTTTTATCACTCCAGCAATAGCAAAAGGCTTCACGGCAAATCTGGGCAGCCTTTAACATGAAGAGATTGGGTACTCTGATGTCTTGATGAGCTGTGTTAGGATTCAGTCACCCCAGGAGGAGTGGTTTCAGTATGACCTCTGTGCCTCTCCCCTGGGATTTGTCTGAGAAAAGTTTTCAAAGCCTAATGGATTGTTAGATGTGACCTTTGTCTCCTTAACTTTCAAATCTTATACAGCCTGCTCATCATCAAATGTAGCATTGTTCAAGTGAGTGAAATATGCATACCTAGATATATCCAGGCTACATGAGGTGGCTATGAGAGCCCTGACTGTTCATAGAATTAAAACACAGTGATTTAGAATAAAATGTTTTTCTCCAAGTCTGTAGAATTAATGGCAGTATAAAGTGTCCATCATCAGGTGCAAAAAGGCAAGCAAGAAGAGTTGGAATTGTCAATTATAATATACAGAGTTAAATTCATTTAAAAATTACTGGTGTCTAGGATAGAAGATATATAGCTCAGTGGCACACACACCTGCTTGGCAAGCGCAAGGTCCTGAGTTCGATCCTTGGTATCAAAAAAATGGTACAGAAAAATTACCATTGTCCTATTTTTAGAGATTTCACATTTAACTTAACCTTAATCTTCTAATAGTTAACAAAGCAAAGAATTTCTAAGGGGATTCATATATTTCATGTGTCCAAAGAACAACAGATGCCCTAGGATCGTTGATTAAATGGAAGTGGCTACTGAAGAACAGACCTATGCATGGATGTGAAAATATCCAAATAGCAAATTTTCATATCCAACATTTTATGGAATATTTATCCTGACTGCATTCTCATTGTAAAGAGTTCAAGAATAAGTCATATAGACTCTTGCGTCAGTGTAAGTTAATGAATATTTATGTAAATAACTGATGAGAGAGTGAAGAAGAAGTGAAAAAGGACATGAAATGTATATAGAAGGAGAAACATCATGAAAGGGAGGGGTCTGAGCGCATGCTGATGCAGAGTCCCATTTCAGCTTGCATCGTCAGCCACTGCCATTTGCACTTTATGCCAGTAAAGTGAGTATTTGTGTGCTTTTAAGTCCCTACTGGGCATACATGTGTTTTTCACTATTTAGGGTTGACAGTATCAAAAAAAAATCAATAACTCAGTGGCTGAGGTTAAAAAATCATAGATTGCCAGAGGGGTGACCCCAGAAGAGACAATCAAAAGTAGGATGAAAAAGAAATACAGAGTAATGCATTCTGTGATTTCTTACTCAAGGTGTGGTCACAAAATTGTTTTCTCTACAATGATTTTTAGGATACATTGATATCTCACTACTTATACCATGTATTTAATACCTGAAACAGCTGCTCTTCCTTTATGGAAACAATGGATCCCCAGATGTTAGAATAGATTTTATTTGTGTCACCATAACAAGGCTTTTGTTAAATGAACAAAAGAATCCAACATTTACACCATTATATTTTTCCACTCAGTCTTATTTAAAATAGACATCAAAATATAGATTCCTTCTTAATTACTGTTTGCCATTTTGAAGTAAATATTTTCCTCCCTTAAACTGGGCTATGTATTTACTGTTGATTAATTGGAGAGAAAACTCTGCCTAGAATCTTCAAATACTTTATTGTTATATTTCTGGAAGCAAACAGCATCTTTATGCCTGTTAGCTATCATGAGAAACTTGAAAGACTAGCAAAGGAATGTAAGAAAAGAATATTTTGTAGGTTTAGCAAGAAATGTAAGAGAAATGCAAAATAAGTTTTACTGATTTTCCTTAAGACCTTGCCATCTAATTTTAGCTTTAACTTTTAATTAGATTGTCTTTCCTTGTTTTCACTTTAATACACTTATATCATCACATAAATATTTTGGATCAATATGTAACCTTGCATTTTAAGAATTCCAGACACATTGAAGAAGGGAAAATACCTCTGTGCCACAAAACTCTTTGCTTTTGTTGGCTGAGCAGTTTTCAGGCAACTCCCTAGACTCGGACATTTGCACTGTTAAAACACACAAAAAGTGTTTCTCTCCATCTTTCTCTTTTCTCATTCTGTCATTATCTTCTCATCTTTTTTCTCTGCCTGCCTCCTTGGTCCTCCCATACTCATAGCTGTGTACATTTAAAAACACATCCTCGTGTGTGAATACACACAGACCATGGTGTGTGAGACCAGAATTTGAGAGACTCAGGGTGATGGAATAGCAAACAAGGAAGCTACACTTGTGAGATTACTGTTTTTATTCATTAAAGCTTTTTGTTACATCATTTTTATGGAGCATCCTAAATTTCTTATTCAGTTTATGACACTTCTGAAAACAGTTCTTCAGTTTTTATGCAGGAATGTTTGCTTATGAGGAGTTTTTTGCATAATGTTTAAAACAGTTGTTAAAACAGTTTCCATAATATATTACTTATAGTTTAAATTTTGTTTCCAGACAATACCATTCTTCCTCAGTAGCTACTAAAACATTAAATAATAACTGCAATATTAATAGAATTATTATCAACACATCACTTATTACATGTACTTTAAGCTCAAACTTACCAGTTTAGGCCAAACAATCTATGCTTAATTCAGCTAAAGAAAATATAATTTTTTAGCTACCAGAATTCAAAGTTAATTCCTCATAAAATACTGTTACTTACAGCTGTGGCAAAAACAATGAAAAGAAATTCATGGGCTATTTGAGGTCTGATGAAATTTGCTTTTGGAGTTTCAAATCCCCGACTGAAACCAATTAGTTTTTCCTTTTTTCTTTATTCTCATAAAACCTAGTATCTAGACGAGTGGTCATAGGAGCTACATAAGAAAGTATATCCAGCGTGGCCTTATTGACACCTGAGTATTTTCTCTGTGTCCAGACTGGTTGACTATGTCCATTTTTGCTTCTGTCTTTGTATTTTGTATTCTGTGTAATGTCATGTTTCTATTTATACTTGAAGAATTTTATTTCTCACACAGCATTTTGTAAATTGACCTGCTCCTACTTTAAATCTTTTGAAATGTTTTAAATGATTTTCTTAATTTTATGCTATACTGTTTCTTCTTTGTATAGCTTCAATTAAATAAGTGACTTACAACTTAAAAATAAAACAACCTGACTATAGGCTTTAAACTCACTGTGGCACTTATACTTCCCTGTCTTCATTGAAAACAACATGCAAACAAAATCAAAGCAAATCCTAGGGCTGGGGAGATGGCTCAGTGGAATAAATGCTTCTTTGGCAAGCACAAGGGCCTGAGTTCAGTTCCTGGTTCCGAAAAAAAAAAAAAAAAATCCTAGAACTATGAGATTTTCTTGTTGCCTCGTAATTCTGATTCTAGTGTCTAGAAAATACTGGAAAACTCCAAGCAGAAGCAGCCCAGATTCTGTAGGGTGAAGGCACTGCGATTGTGGAGGCACGGTCACTCCTGAATGGCCTTCTCTGACTTGTGAGGCAAAGCATTGCACACCTCCACTTTATGTGCTCTGGGAAAATTACAGACTTTATAAACATGAATTGTCTGCATCCTCCAGACTTAGAAACTGGCTCATTCTGATACACCACTGTGTGTGTGTGTGTGTTACATAAATTTATTTCACTCACTAATTTCATGTTATTACATACATTACAATAAGGTTAAAACCTCGTATCTTTAAAAGCTAATATGAATTATACAAAATATAAAAAACACTGAGCTTTTGGCTCTTCATAGACTATGCAGTTAAAGAAAATCAGAGACCAAGCACAGCTCAGCCTGTGATTTAGGGCTCAAGGCTCAAGGTCCACTGCAGTTGGGGGACCTTTCCCAGCGTAGCAATCCCTAAGTCCATGCCTGGGCCCCAGACCCAGCATAGCTCCAACTGTGAGTGAGAGCTCAAGGCCTGCCATGCCGGAGGGACGTTTCCCAGCCTTCTCCAGTTCTGGCCCATGGCCCCAGACCCAGCACAGCTTGGCTGACCCAGCACAGCCTACCTGGTGAATAAGAATATCCACTATCCTTTTGGGAGCCCAGCACACCCACCAAAGCCCAGGCCTGCCTACCTAGAGAGCGAACTGCCTGAGACACAAGGGCTGACTCCAGCAGCTTTCTGGATCCCAGCCCCAAAGCCAGATAAGATAGTGGGGATTCTCACTACTCACTCTACATCCAGTTCATGCTTGCCTGACAAGGGAACCAACACAAGGAAACCATAGGAACTGCAGCAAAAAAGAACTGAACACAACAGCTAGATCCAGGCCAGGCATAACTGTATAATCTAAAACTTAATAGACTGGCACCCAAGTCTCATTACACACTAAGGTTATAGCTGCACCAAAGCTCTACATCAAAGGTCAGTGCTATACAAAGACAAGGAGAAAAATGTAATCTCAGGCCTCGAGTCCACCAGTAAGTTCAGAGGTCACTAGCTCAGCTGAAATGAATGAATTACCACATAAGAAGCAAAGGAACAATAGCAGAAAGGTAAAGAGGAACTCAGAAGAGAATTAATTCCTGAAATAAAAAAGAAATATCTGAATACATAGCATCTGAAATAAAGAATCAAATCCAGAAACATCAGGGGGAAAACCAATGCTCACCCAGACCAAGTGCAGAGAGTACTATCCCAGGTGAAATGTATGAATTAACAGTGTCTGAAGCAAAGAAACAACAGCAGAGCAGACATGAGGAACTCAAAGCAGATATAATTTCCAAAATCAAAACACAATTATTTGAAAAAAAAGAATTCTTTGAAATCATAGCATCTGAAATAGAGAAAAAAGTCAGGAAATATATAAAGGAACCCCAACGTGGAAGAAATTTTGCGAATTAATAACTACCTCTAAAGAAGACATGGATTAAAAAAATAGAGGAAATCAGAAATATGACAGGTTCCTTGAATGAGCAATACAGAAAAGAAATAGAATGCATGAAACACAGTCAAAGAGATATAGCAAACTAAAAATATCAATCACAAGTCTACAAAACCATTTGAGTGAAAGCAAAGACAGAATTTCAGATCTTGAAGATACCAGTGCAGCTAGTGAAAAGGTGAGAAAGGATCTCTTAAAAACAATGAGAATGCATGAAAAAATAATCACCTGCAAGATGATGCCAGGATGAACAATGTGAGATTAATTGATATCAATGAGAAGGAAGGAGTCAATACAAATGACATAGAAAGAATTTGGGGACAAGTAATCATAGAAAACTTCCCAAAAATGAGGAAACCATTCAGGTAACTGAAGCATACAGAACACCAAATAACTTCAATCCAACTAAAATCACACTGAGACATATAATACTCAAGATCCTAGAAATCCAACATAAGAATAATATACTGAAAGCTGCTAGAGAGAAGAAGCAGATCACATTCAAAGGAATACCCTTCAGAATTACAGCCGACTTCTCTACACAATCCATGAAGGCAAGGAAAGCATGGAGCAGAGTTCTTCAAGTCCTTCATGAAATTGAATTTCATCCCAGACTATTATACCCTGCAAAACTCTCTTTCAAGTTTGATGGAGAAGTGAAATACTTCCACAACAAAGAACAACTAAAGAATTTCATGATGACAATGCCATCCCTTCACAGGCTACTGAAAGAGATTCTAGAGAGAGACCACAATGACCAGAACTCCGTGAATGAGAATGAAAGGAACTCTCTAAACAGGATGGAAAATTAAACACAGGATACAAAGGAGTAAACAAAAGCAGGTAAATATCATGATGAACAAAAATCAACACATTTCAATTATAGCCATCAATGTAAATGGACTCAATTCACGAATTAAGAGAAACTGACTGCCACAGTTGATTAGGAAACAAAATCCAACAATATGCTTTATACAAGAAACACACTTATCTCAAAAGTACATTCATAGGCTCAAAGTCAGAGGACAGAAAACAATACTACATCCCCCAGCACCCCAGAAAAAAGCATGAGTAACAATTCTGTTCTCAGACAGTCTCAACTTCAAACCAAGAATGATCAAATGACACAAAGAAGGCCACTATATATCAGTCAGGGGAAAAATTCAAGAGGAATTGGTAACACTCAAATATCTATGCGCCCAACACAGGAGCACCCAACTATGTAAGACAAATCTTAATGGACATGAAAAATCTAATATCTAAGACCACAATCTAAACAGGAGACCTTAATCCCTTTATCTCAAAAGGATAGGTCAAGCAGACAAAAAATTAGCAAGGAAGTATCAAAATTGAAACAGAACTTGGAACAAATGAACCTGGTGCGTATATACAGAGTGTTCCACCCAACCACAGCTCAATATACATTTTTTTTTAATCTGCACACGGGTCATTTTCCAAAATAGACCACATACTAGTGCAGAGGTCATGCATAAGTATATACAAGAAAACAGAAATTATCCCATGCACATTATCTGATCACAGTTCAATGAAACTGGAACTAAACAACAAAAGCAACCAGCAAAACCCGCTAAATTCATGGAAATTAAACAACACCCTACTCAGCAATCAATGGGTCACAGAAGAAATTAAACAAGAAATTCAACAATATCTACAATTCAATGAAAATTCAAGCAAAACATAACAGAATTTATGGGATTCAATGAAAGCAGTTCTTAGAGAGAAAATCATAGCTATGAACTCACACATTAGCAAAATAGAATGGGAACAAATAAACACCCTAATGTTGCACATCCAATCTCTAGAAAAAGAAGAACAAACGAAACCCAGAGCACAAAGATGGAAAGAAATCATAAAGATTAGAGCAGAAATTAATTCAATTGAGACAAAGAATACAGTTCAAAGAATCCACAAATCAAAAAGCTGGTTCTTTGAAAGACTAAATGAAGTTGATAACTCTCTAGCCAACCTCATCAAAAAGAGGAAAGAAAAATTCAAGTACAAGCAATAAGGAATGAAAAGAGTGAAATCACCACAAACCCAGTAGAAATTCAGAAGATTATCAGTAGTTACTTCAAGAATCCTTACGCTCACAGAATAGAAGACACAGAAGAAATGGACAGATTCCTCAAAAGATACAAATTCCCAAAACTGAACCAAGAAGATATAACAACTCTAAATAAGCTAATACAGCCTATGAAATACAAAATGTAAATAAAAAGCCTATTGACAAAGAAAAGTCCAGGTCCTGATGGATTCACAGCTGAATTCTATAAGAAATTTAATCAAGATATAATTCTTACACTCCTCAAACTCTTCAATGAAATTGAAAAGGAAGCAGTCCTCCCAAAATCATTTCTGGAGGCAAGTATTATACTGATCTGAAAACCAGGGAAAGACACAACTAAAAAGGAGAACTACAGGACAATCTGTCTCATGAACATAGGGAATACTCAATAAGATATTAGCAAATAGAATACAGCAAATCATCAAGAAGATCATACACCATGACCAGGTATGATTCATCCCAGGGATGCAAGGATGGTTCAATATTTGAAAATCTATAAATGTAATACACTATGTTAATAGACTGAAATCTAAAAACCACATGATCATCTCAATTGATGCAGAAAAAGCATTTGACGAAGTCCAGCATTCATTCATGTTCAAAGACCTACAGAAAATTGGAATAGGTGGACTCTACCTTAACTTGGTAAAAGGCATCTATGACAACTCAAAAGCTAATATAATCCCAAATGGGGAAAAACTGATATCTTTTTCTCTTAAATTAAGTAGAAGACCAGGATGTGCTCTGTCATCCCTCCTATCCAATATAGTTTTGGAGTCATTAGCAACAGCCATTAGAAAAGGAGAAATACAAGGAATAAGAACAGGTAAAGAAGAAGTTATCACTCTTTATAGATGACATGGTACTTTACTTGAAAGACCCCAAAAATTTCATCAAGAAACTACTAGAACTGATACGGAAATTCACTAGCATAGCAGGATACAAAGCCAGTACTCAAAAGTCAATAGCATTCCTCTATACAGATAACACCACACTGAAAGGGAAACAATAGAAACAATACCTTTTACATAGCACCGTGGAAAATGAAATACCTTGGGATTCACATAACCAAGGAAGTCAAAGATCTTTTCACAGAAAATTACAACACCTTAAGAAAGGAGATTATGGATAATTTCAGAAAATGGAAAAATATTCCATGCTCCTGGATAGGAAGAACCAATATCGTGAAGATGGCGATACTCCCAAAATTGCTGCACAGATTTCATGTAAACCCTGTCAAACTACCACCAACATACCTCCCAGACCCAGAGAAATCGTTCCTAAAAATTATTTGGAACCACAAACAACCTAGAATAGCAAAGGCAAACTTGGCCAATAAAGACAAGGCAGGGAGGCATCACAATTTCTGACTTGAAATTATACTTCAAAGCCACTGTGATAAAATCAACATGGTATTGGTAATTAAATAGACCTGAGGATCAACGGATTAGATAGAGGCCTCTGTGAACACACTCAGCCACATGATCTTCGACAAAGGGGCCAAACAAAATCACTGGAGGAAAGATAGTCTCTTTAACAAATGGTTCTGGAAAATATGGCTTTCTACATGCCGAAAACTAAAACTTGACCTAGCTCTATCACATACACTAAGCTAAAGTCAAAATGGATTAAAGATCTAAACATTGAAACAGAAACACTCAATCTCCTGGAAGGAAAAGTAGGAGGAATTCTTGAAGACATAGGGGTAGGTAAAGAGTTCATGAACAAACATATATTTGCATTGGAAAAACTTGAAAGAATCAACAACTGGGATCAACTCCTCTTCAGGAGCATCTGCGTGTCAAAAGAAATTGTCAACAACGTAAAAGACAACCCACAAATTTTGAAAAAATCCTAACTAATAAGCAATCAGACAAAGGTCTGCTTTCTAAAATATATAAAGAACTAAATATATTAGGGCCCTCAAATTTAAAGACCCAATCCAGAAATGGACATCTGAGATGAATACACACTTCTCAGAGGACGAAATTAAAGAAGTGAATAAATATATGAAAAAATGCTCCACATCACTAGCTATCTGTGAAATGCAAATTAAAACAACACTGAGATACCATCTCACTCCAGAAAGAATGGATATCATAAAGAAATCAACCAACACAAATGTTGGAGAAGTTGTGGGGAAAAGGGAACACTTCTCCCCTGCTGGTGGGAATATAGATTGGTGCAATCATTGTGGAGATCAGTGTGGAGACTTCTCAAAAGAGTAGTATGGAAATCCCATTCAAACAGGCTATTTTCCTACTGGGAATTTTCCCAGAGGAAATGAAAACATTAAATCATAGTGATATATGTGTACCTATGTTTATAGCAGCACTATTTGTGATAGCAATCTTGGAAACAACCAAGATGTCCATCACATGAGGAATGGTTGAAAAAGATGTGGTATTTCTGTATAATGGAGTATTACTCAGCTATAAACAATGATAAGCTTGAAGCATTCATATTGAAGTAGATGCCACTTGAACAAATACTCATAAGTGAAATAAACCAGGCACACATGTGCAAATATCATATAGTCTCCCTAGTATAAGAAGTCAAAAGAAGAAATACAAATAGAAATGTACAACAACAACCAAAGACAATTGAGTCAGATAGTTAGAGCAAACTGAACAGCATATGGTGCAGGGTACTAATTAGCTTTTCTTCTGGGTATTTATCAACCTAACTTCACAGATCAAAATTGGAGAAATAGAAGAGCCGCAAGTCCAGTCTACATTTTCGCCCTAGCCTTTCAAGGTCAGCAAATACTCAGGACATAGTAGAACTTGTACTGTAACATCATGAAAGTCAGTTGTGTCCCAAATTTTCTGATCAAGGAGATTATGGAGCCACAGAGGAAAGAGATTGCTGAAATATAGTGTACGTAGGGAGAGACACATGGAGAGAAAACTTTCTCTCAGACTCTCACAGAGAGTAAACTGGTCAAGCATTGGCTGTGACTCATCTGCATAGAATGACACAGACAAAGGATGTACAGAGTAAGGTACAGGAGTACAAGATAAACCCTGAGGGGACCTCACTGACCTCAACAGAAACAAAAGCTACATCTTGTGGTATATAGGGCATGATCTATCTCCGTCTTAACCATCCAGCAGATAAGTGTAAAAATCAGGTATATAATGTGGGGCCATAATAATAAGTTGAGCTGTAAATTTCTACAGTCAACAATTTCTTCAGATAACTCACTTATATTGTGGAATGCTGGACTGCGTTGGATTGTGTTGCCAAGTTCAGGTACCTAAATTGGTTGAATGACAATGGAGCACCCATCTTTGACAGATCTAGACAAAAAAAAAGGAGATATACAAAGGAAGAATCATGATGTGTGTGTATAAACAGTACTGTTAGGATAAATATGCCGTGCTTCTGCATAATTTTATGAAAAGCAAGATTTGCACTAATAATGGTTGGACAAGTTATTATGTTGGCTTCTAGTACTATAGACAAACACTAGGAAGAAACAAGGTAGAAAGTATTAATTATTGAATCTGTGATATAATTCAGCCATAAAAAATAAAATAAGTATATAGCCACACTCTCTTAATTCACTGATTAGAGACATGTGGTATAATAATCTCTGTAAGTATAATATCATGTATGCACCTTGTACAATACCAAAACATAATGAAAACAGTTTCCAGTGTATTAATTTATCGAATCTGTCCTGTTAATTTGTCTTGAAAATGTCTCATTGCTATTTGTTCTTCCATTAAAACAATAAATTAAAAAAAAGAAAATTTGAAAAATAAAAAAGGAAAAAAAATAAAGAAAATCAAATAATTTTATTTGAGATACTGTATAAATTCACTTTAACTACAAATCTGTCATATTAGTTTCGAGTATCAAACTAAAATTCGTATTTCAAGTAAAGAGTCAAATAATGTATTTTCTCCAATTATTAAGTAGGCAGATTGATATAGATTTTCTATTCCTATGTTTAAATTTTTCAGATTGTGTAAGTATTTGTAGATACTTCTCTTTAAATATATAAAAACAAATCAAAGTCAGATTAAACTTGTTAAAAAATCTTTATACCTCTTGATTCTAAAACAGTAGTATTTAATTATGCAAAGATGAATTTTTCCCCACTAAAATACAAGTTAAATAATATTAATACAAAAGAAAATGCATAAAAGCATAGTTTTTCTCAGACAAGCATTTTTTCCAATAAGTATGTATACTTACGTGATATTTTGATATAAAACTTTGAAATCCTAGAGTTGGATAGAAGACTATTAGAAAGTGAATGTTCTGCACCATTCTTTCTTACTTGATAAAATGATTTTGTTTCATGAACTTACTCTTAAGGCTATTAAAATACAAAATAATTTCCAGAAGTATGTGGGTAAAGCACTGGGCCAAATCCACAGCCTTTCAGTGTTGTTTTGTGTATGGTGAGTCACACACCTTCTATCAGTAGCTCTTCTGAGATGCCAGAAATCAATTAACAGTGAATAATCCTTCATCTAAACACATTCCAAGGCAGTTAGTAATATTCATCCCTGTATACTTCTTATAATTTGTAGTGGGAAGCTTGTTCTTATTTCTTGTTGGTATTTTCTCATGACTTCTGTTAAATTATCTAGTGGGATCCTAATTATTTACTAGATACCAGGTGTGAGTAAAGAAAGCAATAAATGCTTAAATTAAAAAAATATTACAGTAAAATACACATTACCACTAATCGCATTCCTGATACTTCCCCTTGCTTTGAACGTTAATTATTTCATCATTCTTCCCACTTTCTGAAACAGATTTGAAAGTTTTCTTTGGGTTTTTACTTGTGTTGTTGTAGCAGTCTCAATATCTTGAATTGACGCCAATGTTATTTTTCGCAGTTATTTGGATTTTTGAAGGCCAGCCCAAAGTTTCAAGGTTGTATATCTGGTGACTAAGGTGAATGAGGTCTCGGGGTCATGACTTTCTGCTGGAAGCCACTGAGTGACACCATTTGTAGATCAATGCATTTGATCCTACTTCATGAAGACAATCGCAAAGGAGGACTTGCAGAGCTTCTCTGGAAAGTGGGAAGAACAATGGGAAAATTTGTTTGAAGCAAATTATTTTGATCTTTCCATATGCCAGAAAAAAAACCTAAGCAACCCTTTAAGCTAAGGGTTGCTTATTATCATTGGCAATAAATGAAATAAGCAAGAAAGCCCAAGAGGAACAATAAGGATATATAAAAAAATTCTAGAAATGAAAAAACGCTAACAAGATTTCACCATGATGAAACCAATACTAGATCTGGACAAAGGACTGAGAAAGTAGAAAAGATGTAAAAGTTGTTTAGATAATCACAAACAGGTTAAAGGAAAATTTAATAAGGATAGTAATAGTACTTTCCGGTGGCTAGTGATGATTTTAATTGCTCTGATAATAGTATGAAGAAAAATAAATGTGCTGAAATAAGTTTACAAATACAAATAAATACAATGTCAGTATGAGTTACTGTACACATGAGAAAATTCACAAGAATTTTAAGTTCAGACATATTCACTTAAGCATAAAATAACTTAGTGTATGGAACTAATGTTAAGTGTTTTGCAGAGGTTCTTGAGGACTGTTCCCAGAACTAACTTCTTTAAATTAAAAATACAGTAGATTAAATGATAGGCCTATGATAAGTAGAGTTGGTGTGTCAAATTGGAAATTCCTTCACATTCTTGATCACATCCTATATAAGAGACAATATAAATAAAATTCATAATGAACTACCAGAAAAAG
Source organism: Ctenomys sociabilis (assembly GCA_004027165.1). Classification (NCBI taxonomy): domain Eukaryota; kingdom Metazoa; phylum Chordata; class Mammalia; order Rodentia; family Ctenomyidae; genus Ctenomys; species Ctenomys sociabilis. Next base: position 22,337 of record PVKA01031079.1, read on the forward strand.
TCACTTGGAGTCCTTTCAGGTAGAAGAGCCCACATTTTATTTTATTTATTTATTTATTTATTTATTTATTTATTTATTTATTTACTTATTTGGTGGAACTGGGGATTGAACTCAGGCCATTGTGTTTGGCAGGGAAATGTTTATTCCACTGAGCCATCTCCTGGCCCCAGAGCCCACATTTTATTTTTATTTGTTTTTCTCTTTTTTTGTGGAACCGGGAATTCAACTCAGGCCCTTGTGCTTGCCAGGGAAGCACTTATCCCACTGAGCCATCTCCCCAGCCCAAGAGCCCACATTTTAAATAATTACAAATAAACATCTCAAGAAAATTGTGCATATGAGAAATGAAAGGTATTATGCTGAGATGAGCAGTGTTTTAAAATTAGAAATTTCCTAACCAACTTTGGCTTATCTTAATCTCCACCTTATGATACATTGTGTAAAATAATAAGATTTTAATGAAGTGAAAGTTCACTATTCTGTCTTTTAACATTTCAAGAGATTAATAAATCACCCAATCGGAATAAATTGGATAATTTTCTAGACTAGAATTATTTTGGAACTTTATGCAATAAAAGATAGGCATGCTAGCCAATTTCTACACATCAACATATGCTAATGAGTAATGCTCCAGGAGCATAGGAAATCAATTGGCTTAGTTTATGAAAATGTTCCAATACTAGTAACATTTCCAGAACACTGAAGTAGCACTAACATAGACACATCTTATTTTAAAAGATGAGTTTCAAATGATGATTCAAAACTACTAAACACTGTGTGATGATACTCAAATACCGCATTTGTATAACTCCATTTCAGTACTGGTATTAGCTTAAAACATAATTTTGCTTTAATGTCTTATGGTGGAGTATTTAGATAATTTACATGTAAAATGATTTAGCAAGATGTTAAGCTTCTTACCCTGACCACTGGCATTCCAAGAGTTACTGATGTTATTCATATCATGTGAAAAACACTGCCAGAAACAAAGAATAAAACTCCTCTCACCCTGTGTGCTCTGCAGCCTAGATCCTAGATCCATGCTTTGTCAAGCATTTGGTACTCCAGACCTTCTGTAACCGGAATTCAAAGCTCCAGAAACTAATAGATACTTTTAACTTTCAATATTTTAATTTAAATCTTAAAATTTAGAATTACTTTTCTAACTTAAAAAAAATAATTTTAACTTTGCTTCTCATGATACCTCCAGAGATATTTAGGTATGCTTCTGCTATTTCAAACTCTATTAATTGATGACATATAACATTACCTTTTGTTTCTATCCAGTATTTTAAATTTTTATTGTTTTGAGATGCAAACATGCTATTCCAGGAATAGTAAAAATTTATTCAAAATGTGCTTGAAATAAGCTTATTACTTAACTGTCACTGATATGTAATTTATTGGTGTATGTAGCTTATATATTCCTTTGGGAGTACAATGAATTCTAATTTTCTAAATCCTAGGAATGTTTAATGGTAAATACTATGAAACAAAATGAGTTCTCTATAGATGTGCTAGGAAAGTTGACTTTCATAACAGCTATTCATTCAGTGCCTATAATTTGGTTCACTCTGCCCTGTGTCTCATTTTTTCATCTACTTTGTGAATGTGGTATATTTATTGATCACCCGCACTGTTTAAGGTAGTATGTATAATTGGAGTCAAGTACTCAGTCTTGTGGAGGAAAACAGTCCTTCCTTTCATAGCCATGCATTGAAGTGGGCAAGCCCAGTTTAGCAGTATGTCATTCAGCACAGTGAAAAAATTAATTCAAACACTACTGCTACCAAAAAAAAAAAAAAAAAAAAAAAAAAAAAGCAGTATGATTGTAAGCACCACTGGCAGGGGGGAATTTAGGAAGTTCTAAAAGTTTATGATGTTTTTTACTCATTTTGAAGGAAGATTATAAGTTAACTAGCAGAGAAGAGAATGGGAGAAAAATGCATTCCAGCAACAGGAATTTGAAGCAGTGCCCTGCGGACACGGGGACACACAGTAATCTTGATGATGACAAATGAGGCCGTGGTGACTTGTGTTCCAAAGAGTAATGAAGATAGCATTGGCCACACTGCTTTTCGTTTTGTAGTCTAAACAAGGGCAGTGGAAAAAACAACTCTAAGAACAGTGGGAGGCTATTAAATACATTAAAACGGAGAAGTGAAGGAGATCCTATCTGAGTTCACAGCAATGATTAGTGATCGTTAAAAATCATTTAGCCAACCGTGGTTACAAATAGGGGACAGAGAAGTTAGCTTCAGTGGTAGAGCTCTTGCCTGGTGATGAGCAGGAGGTCCTGAGCTTAATTCCCAGTAAGCCCCCCAAAAGAAAAAGCTCCCATGCTTTCCAATACATTTATTTATTTCAAAAAAACTGCCCTGAAACTAAAGATGAAAGGAAAATATGCAGCACCATTTCCTGAAGCATAGTTACACTCTGGCAAAACTATATTAAAGCGATTACCTGAAACATCTTCCAGCTTTGGGTTTAACATGACAATGAAAAGACATCTGCTTTCCTAAAGTTGTTGGATGGAAAAGTAAACAGTAGAGAGACTGGGCTGTGGTGGCTCCTTCGGTCCCTACCAGCTTAGATTCATTAGGTAATTCTATATACTATTTCCATGCATTTTTTTTTCATGCTAGACAAATATTTTACAGGTGTATGTTTTCAGTGAATTTATGGGGATAAATTGTTGTTTATACTCTTTAAATCTTCCATATTTTGACAACTGGAAGAGTTCCATTCCTCTCAAGTTAGGAAGAGATCAACATCTGTGTTTTCACTTAAGCTAGTGAAAAGCCTCTGCCATTTCTTTGTTCACTGTTTTCAGACATTGGTTGACTTTCTTCACTCTATGAGAAAGCCAGAATTAGAGATCTGACAAAGCAAAGGAGAAAAATATATTCATGAAATGGAGCTTTTAAGAAAGGTAATAATGTGTAAAAAAAAAAAAAAAAAAGAGGTAGACTGTGAAGTAAAAATGTCGTGTTAAGTCCAGGCATGATATCACTAGCCTGTAATCCCAGTGCTCAGGAGGCTGAAAACAGGAGAACCATGAGTCTGATTGATGTATGAGACCCTGTAGGCCCTGTACCAAATAGGTTAAAATAAAATAAAACAGAAGTATAGTGTAAATATTAAAAGAAGAAATGTCTACTATAACAAATTCCTAAGGTAGGAATGGTCAGATAGTTCAGCATACTAAAGCGCGGGCCTAGGCAAGCTCAGGCAAGTGCTTGGACCGCGGGTCAAGCCCTGGCCCCGCATGCTGCATCAGCCCTGCCCCAAGGTGGCCAGTTCTGCATGTGGGGGCTCACACTCATAATCCCAGTGCTGGAGAGTCTGAACGCAGGATTACCATGGGTCTGAGCTGCATGGCGAGACCCTGCAATAAAGAAAAATACATTAAGAAAAATAACTAAGGCAATGAATTAATGAAAAGAAAAGTGTTATTTGGCATCTGTGGATCCAATCTTGGATTAGTGAACTCCATTCTGTGAGCTTCTGGCAAGAGTGATACCCCAAGGGGTTGGAAAAAATGCGATCTCCGCAGGCAGTTAGCAGACCCTTTCTCACTGCTGACTTCTGCTAGCCTTTTCAAAGGAACAGCTAACGTTTAAAGTTGTTTTCTTCTTTCTACAACCCTTCCTTTGTCTACACCTGTCAAAAGTGGGCACTCCCTTGACATTCAACTACCTTAGGTGCTTGAACTCGACACCACAATCCAATACAGTCCAGCATTCTGCAACCATAGTGAGTTATTCAAAGAAATTGTTGACCATATCCATTTACAGCTCAGCTTAATATTATAGGCTCACGATGTATACTTCATTTTTATACTTTTCTGCTGGATGGCTAAGACCTAGGTAGATCAAAACTTATATACCAACACAAGAACTTTATATTTCCTATGTCGTCATTGAAGTCCTCTCAGGGTTTATCTTCATGATCTGTGTATAGACAGTACAGTTGGGATAGATAATGCTGTGCTTCTACATAATTCTATGAGATGGAAGATCTGCACTAATGGTGGTTGGACAGGATATTATGTCGGCTTTTAGTACTATGGTCATCCACTAGGTAAATAATTATTGAATTTTTGATATAATTCAGGTATAAAAAAAATAAGATAAGTAAGCAACTACACTCTTAATTCACTGATAAGAGATATCTGCTAAAATAATATCTGTAAATATAATATCATGTATGCACCTTGTACAATACCAAAACGTTATGAAAACAGTTTGCAGTGTATTAATTCATCGAATCTGTATGGTTAAGGTGTCTTGAAACTGTCTGATTGACATTTGTATTTTAATA
>PVKA01031080.1:0-26658 GCA_004027165.1 Ctenomys sociabilis
ATGTTATACATGAAAAATCACCCAAAAATTAATTAAAATTTGAAATGGTAAATTTCTAGAAGAAAAGAGAAGAATTTTATCATTGTTCTTTGTAATAATCTTTTAGATATCATACCAGAAGATCAAGAAAAAAACTGAATTAGTATAACATCAAATTTAAAATATTCTTCACTGAATATAGTGGTTCACACCTGTAATCCCAGCACTCTGGAAGTCTGAGTAACACTGCATATTCAAGCCCATTGCAGGGAATCTATTAAATTAAAAAGACCCCCATTTCAAAATTAAAATGTGCTAGAAAATAAAAGAAACAACAAAATGAAAAGGTGGCCCATAGGATGAAGAAAGTATTTTCAATGTGTATATCTAATAAGTGGTTAATAGTTAAAGCACATAAAAACTCAAATACTCACAACAAAAAAATTCCAACCCAATTAAAAATGGCAAAAAAGATGAATATATATTTTCCCAAATGACATTGAATGGCCAACAGATATTAGGAAGGTGCTCAACATCACTATCACTAATTATTAGGAAATGTAAATCAAAACCACCATGGAATATCTGCGCTCAGCTATTAGAATGGCTATTGTAAGAAAGAAGAGATAACAAACATTAGAAGGCTATGGGAAAAAAAGATTAGGCAAGAATATAAATAGATCAAACTGTAATGGAAAACAGTATGGGAATTCCTTGAAAAATTAAAATTAAAAGTACCATATGAGTGAGCCATACTGTTTTGGGGGTAGATACTCAAAATGGTATCTGTAAATGTACCAGGATTATCACTCACATGTTCATTACAGCTTTATTCACTATAGCTGAGATGTGGAAACAAATTGTCTATTGATAAATCAATAGTTAAAACATATGAGAGATAGTTTCACGTATTTGCATAGACATACACGTGCACACATAAATGTACATTCACAATGGAATGTTATTCATCAGTAAAGAAGAAAATCTTCTTTCCTTCTTGCCACTCTTGCAACAATATAAATACACCCTTAGGATACATTGTACATGGAACAAGTCAGATACCACATGGTCTGTGTAATTTTGAAAAACATGAAAAGACCATAGGATGGTGGTTACCAGTGGTGGGATTCAGACAGTGTGGGGAAATTTGGGGAAAGCTGCACAAATATGTACTAATATAAAATGAATAAATCTATAGTTCAAGTGTACAACTTGATGACCATAGTTATTATTCATATATTATATGCTGAGTTTATGCTGAGTTTATGCTGAGTTTTTTCCCACATTATTGATTTCAGATGGTGTTATTACATCCAAAAACAATAAACTAAATTAAAACTATGTGAACACTGGTATGTTCATTAATTTGCTCAATGATAATAATAATTTCCCTGTCTGTGCATATCAAATCATTATATTATATACTTTAAATGTATACAATAGACACAGTGAAACGGTCTAGGAAAATTTTATTCAGGCTATAGTAGAGAAATTGAGGTCAACTCTGTGCAAAACACAGGCAAGGTGGATTTTCAATGCTGGGGTGAATTAGTGGAATAGTCCTGAAGACACTGGCAGGGCTGTTAATCAAGGAACATGTCCTGAAGCCTAAGTCCTAGTGTTTTCCACCATGATGAAGCCATCTTTGTTTGCTGATTGACATGATACTCTTCAAAAGCAGCCTGGTACCTACCTGCCAAGACCGGGGGATTTGTTGAGATCTCCATCAATATTCAAATCCTCTTGGTCACCAGAAATGAACTTTCATAGGACAAAGCTCTATGTGTGAATGTATATTCAAATTATAATACATTGATATTATTTTTTCATCTCATCTTGATGTCTACTCCAAGAGCCCTACTTCAGAGGTTCAGGTAGATATGTGCTAATCAAGGGAGACTTGCAGTACACACAGGCACGCCTTTGCTCTGTCTTCTCTGTGACACCCAGATCTCTCTCACTCACAACAGTAAGTTTCATTATGAGTTCCTTTAGGAATTTTTTTTTTACTTGATCTTTGCATCCATCCAAAGTCTGCAAGTAATCAACAAATACTTTATACTCTAACAATATTGATCAGTGCAAAAAATACATGAATATTCCCTCCCTTTAAATCCATATCAGGGTAGGGAGATAGCTCAGTGGAATAAGCGCTTGTCTGGTAAGTGCAGGGTCCTGAGTTTGATCCCTGGTACCAGCAAAAAAAATAACAAATTCGTACCAAATAACTAACAGCAAAATTATGGAACTACTGTAGAACTATGAGCAAAATGAATAAACTAAGTCTATATCCTCTCATTGACAATGTACTGTCTCATCAAGCCAAATGTGGTAGTACATGCCAATAACCCCAGCTACTGAGCGGCCTAAGGTGGGAAGATCACAACTCCAAGGCCATCTGTACAACATAGCAAGACCCAGTCCCAAAAGAAATATATTTACTCACAAAAATATGTTGTCACAGAAAATGCCTTGTTATGGAAAGTAGGCCAATTAGACTATTTAGGTAAGCAAATAGAAACATAGGGTTATGTACACATGGAAGATTCAGGAAACTGAATTTACACGAATGACTTCAGGCATGCCTGTCTTCACCTCAGAATGAAATTCTCCATCACGTGTGCACTTCACAATTAAAAGAGAAGAAGCCAAAGAACATTCTTTGACCTGTCCTCAGAAATCACGTATTACTTCCGCAGCATATTGTTGCCTATACAAATCAGTGTCATTAATACAGGAGGGAACTATACATACAAAGATGACCAAGATTAATGGTACCTTTTTGGACCCAGCTGTCACAAAATGTCTTCTTTTATTCATTTCCATCTATTCTATTGACTAATGAGTATCTCTTCTATGATTCTGCTAACAGATTTTCAATTATTTAATTTATATTTTATCCCTTTTTAACTATATCAATTCCATCTTATCCCCTTTATTGTCTACTTTAGTTCATGTTGTTTCATATAATCTTACTTAAAGGGTACCAATTGTCTCTTTTTGCTAAATGTATGGTGGTGGCATTTCCTCAGGATTATTTTTTAAGATTTGTTGGTGTTTGCTGCTGTAATCCCCTCCTTTATTACAGTCTTGCACCCTTTGGCACTGTCGTTAAGGGCTCCTCTCTTTTCACTGATAGTTTCTTCTCATCTTGTCTCCAACGGAATCTCACCTGTGGGATTCTCTGAAGACTAGCCCTAACCTGTACTTCTTACTCTAGGGTTTCTAGACTGATATGTGCCCTGTGCCTCAGCTGTAACATCTATTATTTTATCACTAACAAGTTTGTTCTTATTTTCCTACTCCATCATACTAAATCCTTTCCAACTGCTTACAGACGTTTCTATTTAATGTTTACATTCCATTCTTTGTTCACTGTCTCTTGCAAGAGCTTACCTTACTCGCTTCACCCCAGCTACCACTTGCCAAAGCCCTCCTGTCTCATCGCCACACTAGTGCAGCAATATTTTAGGTACTGGGCCTACTTGACTGCAACATGAACTTTGCTTCTTTTTGAACCCATCTATCATAGGTTTCCCGGCTAAATATTCCTCAGAAATATTTTATCTTTAATTTCCAGAATAAAAGACCCATTATCATCTTCTTTTAAATCTAAACTTCTGTGGATTAAAGCTCCAGCAAGCAGGCCCAGAGAGCAGGGGATTGGATCCCCAAGCCTGCAGTGCAGGCTCTGCCCCTGGGGTGCACTGGAATGACAACTGAGACTGAGAGTGGTGTCACCTCCTGTAACCCCAGCACCCGGGAGGCTGTAAACAGGAGAATCACTATGAGTCCAATGAGAACTTGAACACCCTGAAGACCCTTCCCTAAAATACAGATAAATAAATAAATAAATAAATAAATAATCTTTTAAAAACAAATCTAAACTCCTCAGACTTGATTTCAAAACATATGTTTTTTCCACTTGGCAGCCGTAACTAATTTCTTATCTTTATTTCATATTTTAAACTTCTATATTTCTCTTCAGTGTATTTAATCCATTCACTGCCCTCCAAATACATGATTAACCCCAACAAAATTATTATTTATTTTGATTTTACCAACTTTGTATGTTCCAATTCCACAATCTGAATCTTCTCTAATTACTTCAGTTCATCTTAGATTTCCAGTGTTTTAATTCTTGACATTCAGTTAGGAATCTATACCTTTGGTTCTTGGTAGGTTTGTCTGGACTGCACGAACTTCTAAAGAATGGATTCATGCTATATCTGTCTTTCATGTATCTCAAAACATTTAAAATAGTCTACATAAAAATGCTGAACATATAGTGTGCTATAAATAAATATTTATTAGTTAACTAAACTTTAAAATACTAAAAAATTTCCATGGCATTTGGGAGCCTGACTGTAGGCAAGATTCCTTGTCAAACATATTACCTAAAAGTGAATTTGCTCTGTGTGTCAGTGGGAAAAAATGAATGTCATCCAGAACAGCCAAAGTACACTGTGAAAGTGTGTGTAAAAAAACAGAGCACAGCCTCATTACAGGTAAAACTTTAAATAAAAAGGTAGATACACAAAATAATTGCTTCAGTTAGTAAGTGCCGAGGAAGCCAGATCACACTCCAAAGGTAATTTGATTGTTTTTGCAGCTGAAAAATAGAGAGAACAAAGCCACAAATAAGCTTGTTAGCTGGTTTTATTAAGGGTAAGAATATATTTGTAAAACAAGACACAAGAGAAAAATCTTCATGTTATGTGAGTAGCAAAGAAAAATGTGAAAGTGATCTTTTCACTGCAGAAATATTTTTTTCTGATTCAAGCATATTAAAAATGTGACTCTTTAACAGCCATAACCTATGATTAAGAAGCGAGCATACTTTTATTTTCCCCCAAAGCCTCACATCTTGTTGTCCCCTCCTTTGGAAGAAATATAATGTCCTGGAAACCAGGAGATGTGACAGTCAGCGGGAGCTGCACTGATAGCTGAGTGACCTTAGGCAATGTCCAGAACCTCGAGGAGGCTTACCAAACTCATGGGGCTGCTCTGAAAATTAAATGACATTGCATACCTTAAAGACCCTAGCATGGTTTCCGACACATGCTGGTCAGTACCTCTTAGTCTCTTTCCATTCTGCTTAGCAGAAATAATGAGAAAATAAGAAGGAAAACCAGAGTAAATGGGAAAAATTGGGGATTATCTTGCCTGGCAGGTGGCTATTACACGCTGTAGCAGGGACAGACAGCTATCTTTAGTCTCCTTTTTTATATATATATTTTGGTAGTAGATTCTTGAGTTTTCATGGTTGGACCACTCAAATTTTAGTACATCTAAATTTCTTGTGGTTTTACGTCTCTTTTAATGCTTGATTTTCAATGCCTTTGAGTAAACAAGACATCTCATTTTACTGACATTCATTGCTCATTTCTGCCTACATTAACTCAACACTTAGGGTTTCTCTTTGACACCATTGAGCTCATCCATATGGGCTCACTGGGTAGATGATCACAGAAGAATCTTCTACTTAACAGATGTGTGGAAATATATAGAATGATGTTCGTTGCTCTCATACTCAGAACTGTATTGACTTAGGTGAGTCCTTATTATTGTTCTTCTTGGCAAAGGAACTGTGAAATAATTTCAGTTTTAGATTTTCAGCTCTCTTCCACACAAAAGCTATCATAATTTTATAAAAGAAATGGAAGCTATATTCATTTCCTATGTGTGTTGTAACAAATTGCCACAAACATTCTTTCTTTAAAAAAACAGAAGTTTGGACTGCAAAAGTAGTTCAGCAGTCTAAGTGTCTGCCTAGCCAAGGACAAGGAGCTGGGTTCCACTCCAGTACTACATGCCTTTACCACCCATCCAGGGCATGCTGAGAAGCCAGCCAAGACCAGGCATGGTGGTGTATACCTGTAACCCCAGCACTGGGGAGACTGAAACAGGAAGATCATGAGCGCAAGTTGCATAGTGAGACCCTGTACCAAATACATAAAATTTAACAAGCAAACAGAAACAAAACAAAAATACCCCAGAAGTTCATGCTTTTACTGCTCTTGAGCTCAGAGGTCTGATTGGCACCCAGGTGCTGGCAGGGTCACACCCCTCTGAATTCTCTAAGGAGAAACATTCCTTGCCCCTTGTGGCTTCTGGTGGCTTCTAGCACTCTAGCCTCAGTCTCCATCTCTATTGGCCTTCTCCTTTGTGCCTTCTTTTCTTTCTTTCATCAAGACACTGTCACACACAGGATGTTAGGTCCATGTAAATAATCAAAGATAGTCTTATTCTGGCCTAATATGGTGGCACACACCTGTAATCCCAACATTCAGGAGGCTGAGGCAGGAGGATCACTGCAAGTTTGAGCCCAGCCTGGGCTACCAAGTAAGCTCAGGGCCAGTCTGAACTGCATAGCAAGACTTTGTCTCAAAAAGAAAAAAAAAAAAAAAAGATAGTCTCATTTCAAGCTCCTTAGATCTACAAAGATTTTATTTCCAAACAAAGTCATACTCACAGACTCTAGAGTTAGGACTTGGACACATCTTCAGGGAAACCACCATCAAACCTATACACCACAGATGGCTTATATAAACAATCATTTAGGTAGAAAATATATACACTGTAGATATGCACTTTCTACAAAGGAAGTAGTCAAATAGCAAACTTTTCTAATACTTACAAAAGCTAATATTACAGTGAGAATTATTTTAGAATGTTTCAAGTTGAAAAGTACAAATTTAGATACCAATCTTATCAAGCAAACTATTAATAGCTTCTAATTTATCGATTTTTATTTTTACTAACTGTTCAAATTTTTCTCCTTCTTAAATAGGCCACAATTACTAAAAAGAAATCTTGAAAGTGACTAGCTTTTATTTTTTAGATTGACAAAATACATAAATATAAACATAAAATTCACCAAATATTGAGAAAATAATTATTCTCCATCACTACTCCTTGGTTCTACCTCTCTTCTGCAGACAAGTCATAGTTTAAAATTTCCTTCAGAATTTTTTGTTGTACAACTGCTCTCCATTTTGCTTCCTTTTACCTTGAACAGTGTGATGCTATAAATGTTCCTTATGAATTATGTATCCTTTTCTAATATGCTTTGAAGATATTTCTCTGTATAGAGATGTGTACTGTTGTTTTAGCAAATATAAAATATTGCAACAAATAATGTGTCATAACTTAAAATTTTTAAGTTACTTTTGTTTATTTTTATATTACAAGAATGTGGCCATTGTGATATCACTTTAAAATTTTACAGGGGTTTTTGAAGAACAGATATTTGGGGATAAAATGTTTTGGTTGAAGTTATATACATTTCCAGTTTGATTTTGCCTATTCATTTGTCCTCCCTAAACTATGCTAAGAAATGGTCAATTAAGATTAAAAATTAATAAGAACATACTTTACCTGATCAAATAACTGGCTATGTTCTGTCATAACTTGGCAAAACACATGGGTCACAGGAAATATTTGTACATGTCCACATGTGTGTGTATATATACATGTATGTGTGTGAAAGTTTCTTTCTACCCAGATGATACAGAAAGCCATCCAGCACTGGCTAGAAAACTTGGAGGTGGAGACACTGTGGCAATGTCCTGTAAAGCCCACACATGTGGACTGAGTGAAATTCATACATTTGGAGCTGGGAAAATAAAATTTGAAAGCATCATTAACATAAGAACTAAAAGAAAAGATGCATCCTTCATTGTGTTTTCTAAAGTGCCTTGCTTCCTGAGCAGAACCCTACCAGGATGAGCACCCTCCCCAAATACGCATGCCCTCAAAACTGCACTGACCCAGAGGCAATACAAGCGTTCAATTCCGCCATGGAATCAGAACATATTTGTGCATTCCAAGGTTTGAAATGAGCTCAAAACCATGAGTTCAGTATTTACATGATTTTCAGCTAATCTAAGAGAAGGAGCACATCTTTTCCTCATGCTCAAAGTTGAACTGGAGTGATGGCAGTGTAGTATACTTACTGAGATGCCATAACAGCTGGTATTCTTGACTTCAGCACTTGGTATAATTTCAACAAGATACAGTAGTAATAAAAGTTATTCCAAAGCATGGGAACAATCATATGTTCTTAACTAGGTTGACAACCAAAGCTGACATATTTTAAGAGTAGTAGACACACAGCTCTTTAAAATGCAAGAGGAAACTGAATTTCCAAGTTAGGGGAGTACATAAAATTATTTACCAACGCATTAGAGAAAATTTACAGACTTTGAGAATTTATCATGTTCCGTGAACTAGAGAATTTGCTTCTATTAAGCTTTTCTTTATGCATGCGCTCAAATATCCTTCATCCAGTCTTAGTGAGGTCTAATTTACACTTTCTGCCTCCTAAACATCCCCACAGACACCTTCTTCACATATTTGGCAAAATAAGGTGTCAAATAATAAAAAACATGATGAGGTAGCTCTGCAAGGAATTACTTTCTGATGAAAATCTAAGGCACATAAAATGCTGTGTTACTGCCGAGTTTGTTTTATTTACAACAAGGAGAGCAGAAATGTTAGTCAATTTAGACATATGAAATGAGCTGTACTAAAGAATAGAATACACTGGGGATTAAAGACGTAGTTCAGGTTGGCTGCACTCAGGCAGTGGTGACATATTTCAGGACAAAAGCATTTTATACTAGAGATAATTCTATTCTTCCAACAAACAAATGGAGCAAATGATTATGTGCTGTTGTTTGAATTCTCCTTTCATGATTTGAAGATCAAAACTGTTTCTGGCTGTTCTATGCTATTTTTAATTGGTGATCTTTTTTTTTTAAATCTGCTGGTTCTCACTTTTGTAATGTGATACAATTAACATATGATAAAATGCACAGACATTCCACTCTCAGCTTGAGGAGTTTCTACAGTTATATAATGCCATGTAACAACCATTCAAAAATTACCCAGACAGAACTTTCCTCTGCTCCTTTCCCATCATTTCCTGTCCCCACCTAAATAACCATCATTAAAGTTCTATTACCATACATTACTTCTTTCCATATGTGGGTTTTATGCAAATGAAATACCAGAGTGTACTTTTTTGTGCATATCTTTCACTTAACATAGTGTTAATTGTCATTCATGTTATTCTGCATATTGATATTATAATGGGAAAATTGCATCCAATTTTATAGAATACTATAAGTTGTCTACCAATTGTCATACTCTTAGATATTTTGGGTTGTTTATAAGTTTTAGTTAAAGCAACGATGGCTTTCCTAAGTTATAAGTGCATAACTGGGGCACTATCGGCTCAGTGGGGATATGGATATTAAACTATGCAAGATACTGACATATGATTTTCCTAAGTATTTTTTTCACCATTTTTGCACTCCATCAAAAATACATGAAACTTCCTTTCACTGCACATCCTGAACAAAATTTGATGTTTCAGTCTTTCTGTAAACTTTAACCATTCCAGTATTTATATAGCATATCACTGTCATTTAATGCTACATAACTAACAGCTTTCAGCACTTTTTAAGTGTGTTTACTTGTGATACAAACATTATCTGTTGTGTGATGACTAAGTCAATTATACACATTTCAACTGAGTTGTCTTTCCATAGTTGTAATATAATTATTTTTTACATTTACTTGAATTCTCTCAGAATTCATTTCAATGCTGAATGTTAAGGTTTTAGATGCTTCACGTTACATTTATTCCTTATAGGAGGGCTTTTTAACATTATTATGTTTGTATGCATGTGAGTGTGTGTGTGTGTGTGTGTGTGTGTGTGTGTGTGTGTGTGTGTGTTATTATCCAAGTGGTGGTAGGATAAATATCTGCGCTTGGGCTTGGGCACTTGTAATTCTAACTAATGTCAACAGCCCAAATATAGCTATTAAACGTGAATCAGTATTTCAGTAGGTTTGTTTTATCCTGTCTGTGGTGGATTATCCCTCTCGTGATGAGAACCTTGGCAATACTCTTGATCTGCACCCTGCAATACTTTTGTACGTATTCAGTGTTATGATTTTTAATGTTTAGGTTTTATTTTACTTATTTTGTTGTGAATTTAAAACTAATGGTCTTACATGATATTTCACATCCAAACTGAAGATCAGCTGATCACATATTTTTCACAGTTGCAAGATATTATTGCTTTTTCCAATGACCAAAAGAACAATAATGAAGTTGTCCAGAAATCCCAAACTCATAAGAAAAATAAAGTGTGCTGGATCCTTGTTACGTGCTCCTCTTTAGATTTGCAAATATCACTTAATTCAATTCTCAAAACAATCCACAAAATTGGTGATTGTCAGCATCCCATTTTGCAATGAATAAGCTGAAATACAGTATTCAAATAGTTTGTGTAATGAAGCAAAGCATGGGGGAATTGAAATTTCAACACAAGGAGTTTGGGTTTAAAGAATATATACAATATCACACCACAAAATGTTAGCATTCTTTGCTTCATCATTGTTTTCCAGATATAATACCTACATGTTTTCTTTTCAATTGGTACCAGGAATCAAACTCAGGACCTTGCACTTACAAAGCAGGCCTTGTTCCACTGAGCTATATCCCTGATCCTGGGCTATCTATATTTTTGAGTTGTATATGTATATGCCTTATTTGAGGTGCACCACACCTACCTTTTCCACCTAAATAATCTTTTATATTCACTTAGTATTTTAATTTATTTTATTAAGTACTCATATAAGGGTCACTGCATGCCAGTACTTAATCTTACAAAATACAAGTATTGTTAGACTGGTTATCCTGTGATCCTTATGTGAGATAAAATGAAGAAAAGATACAAGGAAAGCAACAGCCTGTGTTACATAAAAACTAATGAATGAGACTGGAATTTGTGTTCGTCACTGGGACAGAACATCTATTACCAACAACTTAAAGGTGAAGAGTTTTAATTTGGCTTACAATTTTGGGCTTTCCGTCCATAGAAAACTGACTCCAAGGTAAAATCAACACAAGAAAAGGGCATAGATGAGGAAAGTTATTCACCTCATGGCAGTTAGGAAGCAGAGAGAAAGAGGGGAGCCAGGTTTGAGAATACACTCTTGTAGCTCTGACTCTTGGAGACCTGTCTACTCCAAGCAGGCCCTACCTCATGACATCACATTCTGTTATGAGCCACTATCTACTACACAGAGTTGTGGCCACTATTCCAGTCACCTTTCAAACATCCACCTATGAACACATGAAACTTTGGAGGAAAATTTTATGTCTAAACTATGGTCAAGCCTGACTCATCTGGAACCAAAGGCCAGGTCCTACCACTCTATGGTTCTCTCAGAAATGTTCATCCAACTTTTCTGCTAAATTTGTCATCACAAGCTCCCTCCTTCAGTTTTGTGTTTGGTTTTTGTTTTTTTATCAGTACAAGTTTGCAGTATGCAATGGTTACATTCCTGACAAGGAATTGGCTTGTGCACAGAATCACTGTAATTCTTTTTTTTAGTGGTTCTGATTAGGTTCTAAGTTTACCACTATATGTCACTTCATTTTTTGTTCTGATAGGTTAAATCTACTCATTTAAAATAAATGTCCCTACCATAATAATATGTACTGGAGGATCCTATACAGACTGTTTTGAAAATTGGAATGTACTGAAAGGATACTTCAAGAAAATAATCTATGGTCATGAGAGCACCCTTTAAAAAGTATAGGGTACACTGAAGCCCATGGCCTTCAACTTGGGCTGGGTCTGATTCTCACCTCTTGAAATTGAGAGATATCAGTCATTTCCTCATCATTGAAACACAATATTTGATGTCCATCATTTCAAGGAGAACTGTATTTGGGCTCATGTTTTTAGCCCATAGTTGTCAGGCTCCCAGGAAGGACAGAACAGCAGAGGAGCCTGGCAAAGGAGAGCCAATTAGCTCATTGAGATCAGGAAACAGGAAAACAAAGGTTGGAGCATGAACAGAAGATGTACTATTCCAACAGAGAGCAAATCAGTCAAGCAATGTCTGTGACTCATCCAGATGGCAGACACTGACAAAATATCTACAAAGTGCTGTACATGATTTCAGGGTAAATTCTGAGGCAATTTGACTGAACTTGTGAGATAGCAAAAGTTACATTCTTAGTTATATAGTTCTTGCTTTAACTTGGCCTTAACCATCCAGAAGAAAAGTATAACCACACGGTATAAAAAATAAAACTATATTAATATGCTGAGCTGTAAAAGGCTCAAGTCAACAACTTCTGACAATTGCCAGTTATGCTGATAACTTACTACTATTATGGACTATTGGACTATATTGAGTTATTTTGCCTAATTAAAGCACCTACAAACTCTGGACTGGTAACAAATATTAAAAGGCCCCTAAAGACTTCTCCAAATACAGTACCTCTAACTGTAATGGAACACCCATCTCCGACAAAACAGAACAAAAAAGGGGAGATGTTGGAAGGCATAGAAGCTAGGAAATTGATCAAATGTGTGTATGTTGGACTAGACCTTAGTGCCTAAAGTGAACAAACTACGTCAGTCCCAAGATAAGCATCTGATTTGGTTAAGGTCAACTATTAGTCATTAGGCAACCTTTGTCAAGTGTTACTAGCTTTGCAAAAGTATAAATAAAGGACTATTTTGTTGTGAAAACAAAATAAATATATATGATATATTATATATGATATATAAATATATATGATATATAATATCATGTATATAAATATATGTGATATATAAATATATATGATATAAATCATATTATAGGATAGATATATAGCTACTTTCTTTAGTTTATTGAGAAGAAAGGTTTGTACTAATATTGTTGTGCTTTGGTTTGTTTTGTTTTGCATTAAAGAAGGGTCTACAGGGTGTTCTCTAGTAGACTGGACTCAGAGTGACCTGCCTATTTACAGCCTCCCAAGAGCTGGGATTACAAGCTCAAGACATCACACCCAGTCTCAATTGTTCTGTCAGCCTGCCCTGAGAGTGGGGCCAGCACAGCAAGCCTAGGATTGAATCCCCAGGCCCTGTGCCTGCTTGTAGACACTTTAATCAGCTGAGCTATTTGGCTGGCCCTCATATTTTCAATTTAAACCTTAGAAGTGAAACAATAACAACCTGCTATTGCTGAAAAGGTAAGAATTTGTTTATGACATCATATTATCACTATTAACATTTCTTTCCAAACAAATCTTTTTATTAACATTATCCAGTTCAAAATATAATGCACCATTAAGATCCCCTTTAACCTTGGTTTTAAGAAGGAAAGCACACCTGAACTCTTCAGTATTGATTCTAGAACTCAGAGTCTACTCCCATTAATGCTAGGACAACTCATCAAGTTTTAACATCATAAATCAAAAATCAGATGCAACAGTTATGCATTTCATGTGAGTCAGTTAGCTGGAAGGAGAAAATATGTGTAATAGGAGCATGCAGTCAGACACTGCCACTTGATCTGCAAACACTCAACTTTCAATAGGTCCCCTGCAAAACATCTACAATCTATAATTTTGGGGCCGTTTTAAAAATTTAATGACATTTAACTACATTGAAAATGACTGAGCATTTGTCTTCATTCTCAGTACAGAAATTCTTCAGAGAAAAATTTGAACTCTTCCCTTAGGACTGAATTTCATTTGACATGTGTTCCTTTCTGTAACCAATGTGCAATTATTTAAATGTCATGAAATTCTCAAAATGTGGTTTATAAAGTAATTTCAATTAATTCATGTAATGTATCTTACTCTCACTGATAGAAATGGATGCACATAAATGCTACTCTACTGCTAAATCCACAGAGGATAGCAGGTAGGCTTCATTTTGAGAGCTTCAATTCTGCAGATGTCTAACCTCACAAATGTAAAATTTCTTTCTTAAGCACAAATGCAGATGGAGAAGCTTATTTGTGGATTTTATGAGTAAGAGATTCTCTTATTCAACTCTTTGACAGCAGAAGTAAGGCCAGGTTTTTGCTGAGCCTGTGTTCCTACCCTAGTATGATCCCTGAGATGCTTTCACAAATTATTCAAATGAGCTCTAAAACCAGGCCTACAGCAGCAAAGAACACATCTTTAAAGTGATTTTTCTTTGTCTAGAATGGATGTTACAACAGTTGAGGGCAGGCACTTATTTATAGCCACAATATATCATCAAAAATAATTTTTACAAAAATGCTATGTCTTCATATGTTTCTCTGTGTATTTCCTAGATGAAACCACAACCTGACATTGTTTGCAGAACCTGTTATTCTTGTATTTTATTGGTCGGTCAAATAGAAAGTTGATTTTTATCTTGATCATTTGCCTAAACAAACTTATTAAATAAAAGATATGATTTCCAATAAGTACATGTTTTTTGAGGAAACACCAGGAAGGGAAGAATACTAAGTTCTTCACTTTCCATGTGTTAAAAAATTAGTTAGATGTGGAGTGAAATAATTTACAATTTATCTGGGAAAGCTCTGGCTCAAACTGATTGAAGAACAGTGACCATAGAATGTGCAAACACATTAAATAAAAGGAAGGATGTGCCTTCTGCTTATTGAGTATTACCTGGAGAAGTATCATTGTACTTCCTTTTTCAAAATTATTGAAGTTGAAAAATTAATTTATTATCTGCTTATGTTTAAAGATATACAACCCAAACATCTCATGTAATATAAAGTTATTTAATTCTACTGGCTACTTGATTTTATGAATAGAACTGAGTTTTTAAAAAATATCAAAGGCTATCTCCTTGACAGAATATCTGAACTACTTGAAAAACGTCAGTAAGTGAAGATATCTATGTCTAATGTATATTTATGACTATATCTATATTTATATATCTTTGTCTACCTACATGTACATTTGTAGGTCCTTATATATATGAAAAATACCTATTTTAAGAACAAAGTTGGTGACTATAAGATCATCTGAGGAGTTCTCTAAAGACACATCAACTGGAAAAGCTGTTTATGCATGGAAGTGCATTCATGCAATCTAAGTAAGCCAGATAAGAATAATTGTATCTACTTTAAGTGTTATATTAAGATAAGATGCATTGAAGAAAACAGGTATAAAGAAACTAGTTGTATGTACCATCCCTCCTCCAACTCTGAACAACATTGAGTGGAAGGACTTGTCTTCTGTTTAGAGGAGGGAAAAGATGTTTTAATTATAGTCCTTTAACATGAAAATCAGTGATAAGCCTTCTGCATTGAAAGCTAGAGCTAGAAAGAGCTCTCAACTCCCTGCTCCAAGGCTTATAAATTATCGGCATTGTGTTATCCAGGTGGCTAAGCAATTACATCTAATACCATCCTCCAACCATAAATATCAAATTAAGAAACAAGAATCCAGTTGCTACAGAACATGACCCATAAACTAGCACAAGACTTTGGCTTGGATTTCCATGCTCCATCTGACATGACAATATCCAGTAACAGACAAATACAATTGGCTTTCTACTCAGGTCAAAAGGTACAGAGAAAAACCTGTTGACCAACTTGAGCCACAGGCAGAGATTAGTATAACAATGAAACACATTTGAGTTTGGGATTTTTGCCCTTGAGCTCAGTGTCAAACTGGTAAAACCTCATATTTGGCAAATATTAACAGGCTCTATCTTTAGGCAAGTGCTAAAAAGATAAAGCTTTAGGAACAGACCTGATGCTATGCTGAAATATTCAGGACTAGATTATTGGTCTTTTATTCCAGTGAGTATCACCAGTATTTGGTAATAACAGTCTCGGGCAAAAAAGTCTATCTCAGAAGTATCCAGTAGGGCTGAGGATTTACCTCAGTGGTAGAAAGCTTGCCTAGCAAGCTGAAACCCTGGGTTTCATTTCTGAACACCGAAAACAAAAAACAATAAATAAATAAATCTCAACTTAATAAAAGACCAAAAAAGTAGGTAGCTTAGCTGTTGTGTAAACTGCAGCCCTACCCAGTGCTACATTGGTACTAGTGATCTGCAGACTGAGGATGTAACTCAGCATAGCTCTTGTTGGTAAGTACAGGTATGACATAGTACTAAAGAATGATAACTCCATATAAATATTCCCAGTGCTAGGCCAAATCTTAAGGTATCCAACCAGGTGTGTGACTGAATGAATACAAGACATGTAGGTCTATCTGGCTCCAGGAAGAAGTTTTCAGGGTAGATTATCTTTCTAGAGCTTTCACTAGTTCATATCCAACAACACACCAACTATGGCTTTTAAACAAATATGCCACTAAATCTCCATTGAGTAATGAAACAATGACAGTGCAACAAAGCTAGACTCACAACTTACCTGGACTGATGGATTCAACAAGCATGTAAAAAAGGAGGGACTGCTGGCTAATATAGACAGCCTTCTTAGAATTCCTGGAAAGAGAGGTAAACAGTCAGTTTATGATGCCAGGAATAAAGACCCTAACATTTTATTGACCAAACAATGAGGCACAAGAAAAACTATCATGATATTTCAGAGAGTCATAAACTTAGCTAATAGTAGAAACAAGTAATCAGAAATTCAATAGATTATAATATGAACAAAAGCTTAAAGAATTTAAAATACCCGCTTTATGAAAACCCAATGAACTTCAACAGAACACAGGAACAAATAATATAATGGAAAACATTAACAGAACCAAGAGAAACAAAAAAGAAGTTCTTGAGTTTAAAAATATACTAGGAATTAAAGTGTGATAGAAAGTGTGATAGAAATCAATAGTACAATAACTCAAAAAATCAGTGAGGACTGAGATTACTTATTTTAAAATACAAAGTCAAATAAGAAAATGAGGACTGAAAAAACAAAAGGTGGGAGAATCTTGAAACAGCAGCAAAGAACAAATATTTAGGTGATCAGAATTCACAATGGAATTATGAATGCTGAAGAGGTAAATAGTTTGATTATAAAATTCCTCAAACCTACAAAAAAAATAGGAACTTCACGGTGCAGTTATTCAAAGATCACCAATCAAACTTAACTATAAAATATGCCTTAAGAATTCTCATAATCAAACACTTAAAAGTGAAGGAAAAAGGGAGAAGAGTCACAGGCAACGAGAGAAAATAAATGTCATGCTTACAGTGATCCAAATTCACCTGGCCCAAGACCTCTCAATAGAAGCCAATCAGCCTACGGGAGAATAGCATGAGTTTTTAACTGCACTAAAAAAATCTGTCAACAAAAAATAGAGAAAGAAATTTAAAAGATATTTTATGGAAATCTAGCTTCAAGAGAACACAGGAAAAAATAATCTAGTAGCAAAAATTAATGGAGAGATGAACCAAGAGAACAAATTTCTATTTGTTCTTGAGCTTAAAAGTATACTGAATGAAATTAGAAGTGTGGTAGAAACCATCAATAACACCATAGCCCAGGACTGTTTAGAAATGAAACAGAGATAAAGGCATCTCAAAGTAGAGACCATATAGATCGTTCACATGCATTTTATATGAAGTATACAGTTTTTCAAACTGAAAACAACAGATCCTAATGACTAAGGAGAAAACAATAGAAAATGTAAAACTAACATGTAAGAGTAAAAATATAGACAATTCAGCATGCTCTAATATTGTATATGTAAATTATTGCTAGCTTAGCATAAAGACTAAAAAAATAAAAGGCAATTAAAAATAACTACACTTAAGTCTGAAAATATGCAACATAGAAATATGTAAAATGAGACATCAAAAATTCAAATGTGGAGAGAATTGGAATGTAGGTATGGAATTTTATTGGTTTTTTTTTCTTTTTTTAAGGTTCATTACTCATCTTTACAATCACATTTTCATAATATTATTTGAAAAGATTACCATAATAAAATATGATTTCAGTATGCTTCATGATATCCACAAAATCTATTATACCCAAACACAAAGTAATATTAAATAAAGCACAAAAATCACAATTTAAAGATAAGTCATTTACTCACAAAGATGTCTGGATGGTAGGAGAAACTTCAATAAAATTAGAAGACTAGTCATAAAATTCTGTAGCAATACTTTATTAATAACCACTTTCAGTAGAAAGAAATTACATTTTCTATTTAAAAGAAATAAGTAAATAGATTTTGAAAGACCCAAATATATGTTGACTATGAAAACTTCCTTCATGTCTTATGAAATACATGGAACAAAAGCGAAAAGGTAGAGTAAACTATTCCTTGAAAATCTAATCTAGATACATATCAGCTAGAATCATATTTCAGTCAGTTAAAATAGATTTAAAATCAAAGTCAGTAAAAGAAATAATGAAAGACATTACGTGAGTATCAAAGAGTCAAATAAGTAGAAGGAAATAGCATTTCTAAATATGTATACACCTAATGTCAGAGACCCAAATAAATGAAACTATTATTACAATATATAAGGCAATATACTCCAAAAGAAACACAGTTGTGGACTTTAACCATCAAATCCAATAATAGGTTATTCCAATAAAAAAAAATCAACAAAAACAAAGCAGAATTATACTGCACCATAGACCAAATAGAATAAGTCGTCTACAGAACATTCTATCCAACAGTTTTAGATTGTACATTGTCCTCAACAACACATGAAATATTCTCCATATAGGTCATGTGATTTACTATGAGCAATATTTTTTAAAAACTCAAAATCATATCAAATATATTTTGAAGCCACTATATAATAAAAGTAGTAATCAATAACAAGAAAAAACTTGGAAATTATATGAATTCATGAAAATTAATAGGTCATGCCTCAATGTACAATGGGTAAAGGAAGAATTCAACAAAGGAATTTTAAAATTTTCTGGAAAGCCATGGTTACTTTTCAGAAAATTTTAAAATTTCTTTGTTGAATTCTTCCTAAACTTATTCAAAAGGAAAGAGTTAGTGAGTTGAGGAGGACAGGAGAGGGAGTGAGGGAAAGTGATTTATCTTTGTATGTAAGCAGGATGGTGTGGACAACTGTACTGTGCATTTCTGCTGGCCTGTGGAAAGAAGCAGTTAATGCTTTAATTTGTTTCATTTCCCTTTTTCAAAGGAGATGTTTGTATTTTTTTCAAAGATGTTTTTACTGTTTCTCTTCTTAATTTCTTATATAATTCTTTCTTTTTTCTTTTTTATCTGGTAGTATGAATAACTAGTTGGAAGAGAACACTATCAATTACAACAAATACTGTGAAATTCCTATTACTTTGCTGAGTGAAATTCTGTATCACTTGCAATTTTCTGTTTTAATTCTAACTGGGACCCTCTTTAAAAAAAGAATAAATTGGAAGATTAAAGTTTTCTTAAAAATAAAAGAAATTAGACATATAACATCTATTAGGTAAAAGCAAAAATAATGTTAAGGGAGAAGTTCATAACAATCAATGCTTACATTAAAGCAGTAGAAATGTCTTAGAAACCTATAAACCAATATCAAAATTAGTAGAAGAAATCAAATCATAAAGATCATAAGAAATAAATGAAATAAATCTAAAATGGCAATACAAAGATCAATGAAATAGAATAGGTTCTTCAAAACTATAAAATTAACAGTTGTTAGCTGGACTAAGAAAAACAATTGGAAGTTTCCAATAAAAATAGATAAAATGGAATGGTTACACAGAAATGCAATTATTAGAGATTAATATGCCAATAAATTAAATAACTACAAGAAATTGATAAATTTTTGGTGTATACAATTTTCTAAGGTGGCATCATGAAAAAAATAGGAAATAAGAACAGACTAGTAATGTGTAGAAAGATTGATTTAGTAATCAAAGTCTCTCATCAAAGGAAAGACCAAGGCCAGACTATTTTACTGTTGATTTTTATCCAACATTTAAAGTAGAACTTAAATGATTACCAAACATTGAAGAAATGGATGTCTATAAGGTAAATATTGTCTTGGTACCAAAATCAAAAGAGGGTGCACACAAAATAAAATTATAGGACACAACTTGTTGCAAGCATTGATCATTAAATCTCTAATCAAATACTAGAAAATCAAATCCAATAGCCATAAAATATTGTTTACATGATCAAGTGAGATTCATTCCAGGGATGTAAGAAGAGTAAAACATATGTAAACCAGTTATGCTAATATGCTGAAACTAAATAAATCATAAAATCACAATCATGTGAAACATATAGAATAATATTTAGCAACCTTATATACAAAAAAGAAACACTGAAATTGTGTTTAGAGAAAAATGTGCCTCAACATAACATGTGCTACATGAAATAAACAGCTAACATTATCCTAAGTGGGGAAAACCTCTAAGATCTACAATAAAACAAAGAATACCCAATTTCAAAATTTTTACTCAATATAATATAGGAAGTCCTACTCAAAGCAATCAGGGAAGACAAAAAAATAAAGGCAATCACATAAAAAGAAGAAATCAAATCATCACTGTTTGTATATAATATGGTCTCACATACTGATTATAATAGCAATGCACCATAAAGTCCAGAAACTATGAAAGTGCCACCACTAAAACAATGCAACCAAGTATAACATATATAAATTTCTGTAGTATAAATTTCTGAGTTGGACTCTCCGCAGTTTCTCCTAAACAAAAGAGCCATTGGACAGAGCATTGCTTGAACATTCTGTTCTTCTCCCTGTCCAGATATATTCTTCCACACAGGTGAGGTCACTGTGAGATTGAGACCTGGAACTTGGAACTCTGGCATGAGCAAGGAGGCAGCTATGGATCAAGGTTGCTTGGAGTGACTGAAATGTATACATCTTTGTGTATAACACAAGTGCCTCATGTTCTAGGATGGGGCTGAGCGGGAGAAGGAAGAATTTATTGCCCAACATCTGACTTGTCCTGTTTTCCAAGAATTTTAATTCTAACATGGTCCTCCAGTTCACTTCAGGAGCAATAACATATATTTTATAATTGATGTTTTTAACTGGATTTATGATTTTAAATAGATTTTTACATAGATATAAGGAATGCAAATGACTATTTGTAATTGTACCCCCATCCCAGGAAAAATTAGAAATCAGGTTTGTCTTTTAATAAAGACTCTAATATCCCTAAGCGTGTCTATTACTTTTAAATTTAAATTCACTGCAAAATCACTCCACCATCGATGCTAAAAATAAATACGTAGAACTACCTGTGCATAATGCACCACAAAAGCACCAATACGGATATAGAAAGGTGAATGTGCTTCATGAACATTTTATTGGATAAAGTGCAACAGAGAACATAAATATATTATTCAAGACAGAAAATGCAATGATTAATGCTTCCAAAATAGCATTACTTCTGATCATGGACATAGTGATTAATTTTCTAAAATGTGTGGACTGTGTCTTTACAAGCCTTACTGAATAAACTATTAAAACTTCAACAGAAGGAGTGGGGGAAAAGCAGCAACCCAAAAATTAACTAAATTGAGGTTTTGCTTTAATTGAAATAGTACATGGGCCGAGGAGATGGCTCTGTGGAATAAGTGCTTCCCTGGCAAACGCAAGGGCCTGAGTGTCCAATCCCTGGTTACACACGCGTGCGCACGCACGCACACACACACACACACATACACACAAATACTATGGTTATGTTTTTCTTTTTATTCATTGAAAATGTTATGAAGATAGTTTTTATTTATTTATTTTTATTTTTTTGGCAGAACTACGGATTGAATTCAGGTCCTTGATTGCCAGGGAAGTGCTTCCACTGAGCCAACTCCCCAGCCCTGTTATGAAGATAAAAGGCACAGAGAAAATAAGAATTGCATGTACACGCCTTCACCAAGTATATTCAAAGAAAGGAAATTTTTTTATCTAAATGCTTAAGAAAATTCATTATAAGACAGTGAATCAAATGAATGATGGTGACCTAATATCAGAGGCAGTAACAATTTGTATTAAGTCATGTCAGAAACCTAATTTTTAACTTTTAAGCATATCTGTATCAGATTTAGGTCTATGGGGAACTTGCTTTAATTTATAAGATTGATAAATCACATATTGGCGTTGAACATACTGACATTTGGTTTATATCCAAAGTGTTATACCAAAATGACACAAAAAGGTAACAATGAAAAGAGTACTTTTATATTAGAATATTTAGAAAAACAATTTTAAAAAATCAGTAAGAGCTTCTTTGAATGTAAATTTTATTATAGTAAAAATAATTTTTCTAACATAACAGTACAGAATATTTGATGTAATAAAGACCCTAATATCTCTAATGATGTTTATTACTTTCCAAATTCACTGACAAATCTCTCCACCATAAATGCTAAAAAGAAATAAATGGTATTACCTATGTATAATATATCATAAAAGCTTTCTGATTTTTGAAAAAAATCATAGAAACAAAGATAATTTAATATCAAGCCTCTCCTTACATCATGAAAAATTCTTCACTAGAGTCATGTGCCTGGCTCTGAGTACATTATTGTAACTGGAAATGAGGGCAGAACACCATGCTGTCATTGACCACCCAAGTCAGATGTACAAACTGTGGCAGCCAAGACTCAGTGGCACCCATTTAACTTATAGGGACTTTCTCTTATTTAGGGTTGGGGAGATAGTTAAGTGGTCCAAGTGCCTCCCCAGCAAACTCAAGGACCCGGGTTCCATCTCTCGTACCGCATGCTGTGCTGCCCCGAACGGGCGCGTTGTGCTGGCCGCTATAACCACATGTAGTGGCACAAACCCATAATTCCAGTGCTGAGGAAGTTGAGACAGGGATCACTATGAGTCTGAGCTGCATAATGAAACCCAGTATCAAATGAATAAATAATAAATAAATAAGTGATTTTTTAATGTTATAAAAATGATAAATTTACATAAAATGTATAAAAGTCTATTTCATTAAATTTCTGCAGGTGTAAAAATCATACACTTTTAAATTAATGTATCATTAAAATAATTATTTTGTGTTAATTGATCTTGAGTGTCTCTTTCACTGTATTAAGAGATTCTAGGAGAAGTGACTGGATGGTGAAGGTCTTAACCTCTTTAGTAGGTCAAGCTATGGAGGAGTGCATGGATGAATGAGATATTAGAAGAATATCTGGAAGAAAGAGTCATGTCTGTATGACTTTGAGAACTGTATCTGGGCTATGGAACATTATTTTCTGGATCTTTCCTACCTCCCATTGCTATGTTGTTCATGAGTCATGAAGCTTTTTTCCACCATATCCTTCCACCACAATGTTTCCTTTGATACCAGTTAACATGGACTGGAGCCTCTGAGACTGACCCAAAATGAACTTTCCTCCCTTTAGCTGTGTTTTGCCCCAGTAACAGATGGAAAACTAACAGATAATATTTAAAATATCATATCATGATATAATAGAATATATAACTATGAATACATTCAATACACATGAATTTCAGTGCTTTAATATAAATTATACAAAATACAAATTTATATGTTAATTTTTGTTTGACCACAATGAGCAGATGTTAAGATTTACTTCTGAACATTACTGTCAAATCTGACCTTTGTCTGATAACATTAGAAGCAGAACCAGTAACACTGACTAATGGAGTATTTCAATAGACTTGTTTTAAAATTTCGAATCTTGTCTCTTATATTTTCTGGAATGTTTTCAATTATTAGAACAAAATGTGCACTTTGCATAATTTTACCAGCAGTTCCATACATATGCCTTTCAGAAGAAACAACCGCACACGTGTTAAAGGTGTGCTTCCCAATAAACAGTCAATTTAAAAAGTTACAGATTAAGGCACCTGCAAGCAGGCTCAGGGGTTGGGGGTTTAATCCCTGGGCCTGCCATGCAGGACCATCCCGGGGTGTGCTGCAATTCAGAATGGGCATGGTTGCAGGCGCCTGTAATTCCAGCTTTTGGGAGGCTGTAAGCAGGTGAGTCACTACAAGTCCAGTCCAGTAGTAAGACCCTGAACACCCTGTAGACTCTTCTCTCACACACACACAAAAAAAGAAAAGTCCACATGCATAGTAAAAATGGTTCTTTAGCAAAATTTAACTACTCACTGTTATAAATTTGGCAATCTGTAGTAACTTATACAAGAAATAAGATTCTAGAATAAAATAATGTGAATACAAGAAGGAAGAAATAAAGTAATATCTAACTATAACCAGAGTAGATGGTGTAGGCTATTTGGGAAAGCCAGTCTTGACATATTCTTTAAATTCTTTTGAGTTTGTAGCATGATTGGTTAGAAAAGATCCTGTAGAGTCAAATGAAGACATCAGTTTACTGAAATACAATGGTATTGGACAAAGTTTTAAGCTCCAGAAAGATTTAAGCTGGGCGAGGGAGAGAGCTCAGTGCAATAAGTGCTTGCCAGGGAAGGCAAGGTCCTGAGTTCAAACCCTGGTAATGAAAGATAAAAAGAACAGAAAGAGTTGAGCTTAGCTCACATATAATTATTTTTTTTTATTTTAAAGAGATGAAAAATAAACAATTAAAAGCATGGTGTAAAATTTCAAAACAGGAAGGCTGGCGAGATAGCTCAGCAGACTAAGCACCTTCTCAAGCAAGCACAGAAACCCAGGTTTGATTCACAGCAGCACATTCCATGCCAGATCCTCTCTCAGGTGTGCTGCGGCGGTCACCAGAACGGGGCATGGTGGTGCATGCCTGTAATCACAGTCGTGGAGAGGCTGAAAACAGGATCACTGAATCCAAGCTGAGTAGTGAAACACTGTATGAAATAAATAAAAAAAATAATGCAAAACAAGATTGTAGGAGAATAACAATTTTCAGTACATTGTGCATTGTTATATTGCACATTGTTATATGTGCAAAGTAGGTGTTCATATTATGAGATATAAGCATGAAAAAATTGATAGAAAAGATAATGTTCAACACAGAAAACTTAATAGGAAGAAGATTATTGCTAGTCTCATGTGCATGTATTTCTTACTAACAAAACAATCTCCTTTTTCTGATTCACTCTATGATATGCTTTGATCAAGGCAAAACTTATGAGTTCCATCAATGGTAGGAATATAAACTACAGACTCATAAAGATAATGCAAATACTGCACAGTCATTTATGAGATACTGTATCATCTGTCTTTAAGTTGATTTCCCTTCCTGAAACATATCTGAAATATAAAGCTCCAATTGTTTAATGCTTAAGCAGAGAATCAATTTAGAGTTGATGTACTTTTCATAGTATAAATGGGCTTCCCTACAAAAACAAGGAAGAGAAATACCAGAGAGAGAGAATTATCCAAGATTAACAACATAGCATTAAAATAAAAAGAATATTCTCATTTCATTAGTCAATATCAATTATACTATTGGGTATCTATTGTTTTTAGCTATTCTAGCTGTTATTACTAAGAAAATCCTAAGAAGCAGAAAACAATTGTTCACTCCATAGTTTAGTAGTGATTTTCTAACAAATATGAATTTCAAGAACCAAGAGATGTTTCTAAAGAGAATTGCTCTGCGATTATTTTCAAATGAATGGGGCAAAAGAAGAACTAGAAAATAAGAGTAACTGGAAGGGAAAAGGGTCTAAAACACATTTATTGAAACATCTCAAGAGAAAAACACTGTGGGACTACAACATAGTTTATTACTTTTGGGGCTCATTTTAATGTTGTGATTTTTTTCATGAAATTTTATAGTACTTACTTCATACAAGGGAAACTATGCAAATCTACAATGTGTTCCAAAATAGCATGACAGAATTCATCATTCTTATTTATTTAAATTAGGAAGATGAACAGCTCTTTATTATCTCCAAACTTGTTTTCCATAAACTTTGAAAATGAAGCTAGTGAAATCAGTTAAAGTAGTGAAATAAAACAGATATACTTTTTTAAGCATGAAGCCAAAGTTATCATTGTTTCCAGACAATATCATCCACCAAAATCTCTGGCGAATGAGTCCTCATACTGGTACACAAATTTGATAATGTTTCAGAATACAGAATAAAGACAGAAAAAGTAGTGGCAATTCTATGCACTTTTAATATTTTCAGATTATCACATCAGCAGAAAAACATATGTAATATAATTAAACATTTATGAATTCACTGAGGAAATAATGACAAACCCTGCTATTCCAATAGTTTCATGAAAGGAAAATAGAAAATAAAAGAGAAATGTAATCAGCATCATAAAATGATGTCTCTGTCTCTGCATATGAAGAATGAACATAATCAACATTATCATACATGTAAATCTTATGAAAGATTTAAAGCAATCTCAAACAAATACCAATGGTGTTTTTCACTCTAAAATCCACATGAAATAAGAAAACAGGCAGAACCACAAAAGGTATTCTGGTACCAGAAACACAACATGTGAGTTTGCAATCTCAGATAGAAATGCTGTACTGTAAACCTATAGTCCTCAAAACTGCACAAGACAGTCTTTGGTCATGGACATTTCATAGAAGAAAGGGAAAACTGTCCAAGGCACATGTGTTCATATTGTTTTTTTAAGAGGGTGCCACAAAAACCCTACACTGGAGATGACATGATTGCTTCATTAAGTGGTGCTGGGAAAATTGTAAATTTATATACACAATTTTTAATCTAGATTGTATAATCCCACCATGTGCAGGAATAAAAAGGACCAAAAATTGACTTAATTTCAAAATGTGAAAACAGAAACCTTTAATTTGCTCATATGGAAAACTATTAAAGATACAGTTGTAGGAAAGGACATCGTGAACAGCAAATCAGTGATGTAAGAAGCAATCCTGAAACACCTCAAATGGGAAAATGGACATGACTATATTTTTGTATATACTAGCCTAATCAAATACTGTGTGAGTACTCTGAATTGATCATAGATTCATTATGATACGCTACATTCTAGCCTCTTAATTGGACTCACAATTAATTTTAA
>PVKA01031081.1:0-17505 GCA_004027165.1 Ctenomys sociabilis
TTTGCAATGTATTAATTCATCGACTCTGTATGGTTAAGGTGTCTTGAAACTGTCTGATTGACATTTGTATTTTAATAAAATAAAAATAAATGAAAAAAAAAAACAACAACAGTTACACATTTGCACACAGAAATTTAGAAATCAAGCCACATAAAACATTGTATCAGGACAATCTTATGACATTTTGTGACATATTTACATTTTTGTTTTGACATAATATAACCCTTTCTACCAATCTTCTCTAATATGTAAGAAATTTTTTACCTAATAATCTTTAAATGGGATATACATCACCAGGCTTTTTCTCCCCACCTCTTTTTTTGTTTTGGAATTTGAAAGTCTTATCACAATAAGCAATGTTTAACATTTTAGAAGACCTGTACACTTGGAATCATGGATACACTTAAGACACCATGATATTAGCAATAATGAGTTACCATACACATGTGCAAACCTTTGGTTCTTAATTTAATTGAATACCAAAGCCACTTTTAAGAGAAAACTCAATTGTAATTTTTCTGAAAGACTTTTATCGTTAAACCAATGACCAATTTATTGAAGGTGTCTCCTAAGAGATTATTGAGATGATTGGGAACTCCTCATTAATGAACAAAAAGTTGGCCATACCTTTTGTTCATCAGCAGGACTCCTTTCTGAATAATTTCTCCCCACTGTAAGTAAGTTTTGCCTAATTAATTTAAACTTTTCACTAAACTGTATAAACTGCCAGGGAGATGGCTCAGTGGAGTAAGCACTTCCCTGGCAAGTACAAGGGTTTGAGTTCAATCCCTAGTTCTGCAAAGTAAATAAATAAATAAAGCCTCTTTCCCTTAAAAAATAAAAAATAAACTGTATAAACTAATTTTTTTTTAATTTTTATTTTAGGGAAGGGTCTACAAGGTATTGAGGGTCTCATTACTAGACTGGACTCATAGTGATCTGCCTGTTTACAGTCTCCCAAGGGCTGGGATTATAGGTGAGCACTAGGGGTGTGGGGCCAGAACCCCATCCCCTAGGCCTGCTTGTAGGTGCTTTAATCCACTGAACTATTTGGCTGGCCTTCAAACACTTGATTGGAAAGGAAACCTTGTAACATCTGATGAGCTACTAGGGAGTTAGGATTAGCCAAAAATGCTCCCATACCCTGTAATATGTCATGACCCCATAGATTGATTGGTATATGGGGAAGGACATAAGGAGAAAAATACCTAGAAAGGCCTTCTGCGTCCTTCCAAATTACCGATTTAGCATTTCTGCTAGGATAAGAAACCTTGACCATCCCTTGTAAAGCTGTAGTAGCGACATCCATGCCCCAGACCAATGATGCTGAGCAATAACTGAAACATCTGCACCCATGTCCAATAGCCCTTTAAATGCTTGTCCTTTGATAGTTAACTCCATCTCTGGATGATTTTGCTTAATCTGTTGAACACAAAAAGTATTAGGAGATCCAAATATGAAGAAGTTATCATAGCTTGTACCCCTTTAGAGGCCACCACCAGGCCTTTTATTATTTAAATGAATGTCAAAATCAAGCTATTGTTTATTTATTTATTTATTTTGTCTCTTTGAGATAGGGTCTCATTATACAGTTCAGGCTGGCCTTAAACTCACTTTGTAGCTCAGGCTGCTCTCGAACTCAAAACAATACTCCTGCCTCAGCCTCCCCGAGTGCTAGGATTATAGGCCTGCGCCACCATGCCCGGCTCAAGCTGTTTAAACTGCACTGTCATTAGGTTGTACTCCAAACTCTGTATTTGTTTGTAAAATATCAAAGTTTTGTTTTAATACCAATTTTAATTTGGGCCTGTAAAACAAACAACCTTATTAGGAATTAAAAAAACTTCTAAGTAATTTTTAAAAATATTCCCATTATTGTAAATCTTCCAGATTTTTTTAAAGCAAATTATTTTTATCTTTAGGATGGAAACAGACTTTTTAATCTAATCACCTCAAGAGGAAAACGTAGAAACTTTTCTTTTAGTGCCAATTGCAGAAAGAGACAACCACTCTATTTCCAGCTTTTCTGCTAAACTATTCCTGGAGGAATGGCCCTTTATCTCTCTCCAGGTGGGCAATCCAGCTGCCTTACCTGGATGCATCCACACTTGCCTTTGAAAAAGCCCTTTAAAAAAATTTTTTTTTCCTTTAATCAATCAATCTCTATTTTTTTTCCTTATTTATTTAAAATTTTTTTCAGGGCCAGGGAGACGACTCAGTAGAATAAGTGCTTGCCTGGCAAGTGCAAGGGCCTGAGTTCAATTCCCAGTTCTGCCAAAAATAAATAAATAGAATAAAATTTTTATCAAAGAAAGAATGGCCAGTTGAGCAATATAAGAGTCTGCTGTGGTTTATACAATGGTTTTGGTGGACTGAATTATAACCTTGATTTCCCTGCATAATTAGCACGATGACACAAGGCAAAAAATCTGGAGACTTTCAAATTAGATTGTTGCAGCCTAGCAAGATTCCCACTGTACCCTGAGGCATGGATCCATAGACTCCAGTAGAAATAACTTGGGCCCCATTTGAGGAGTCAATTGGAATCTGGAGAAGGAACTGAGGTCTAAGCCTCTGTTATCAGTTGTTGCTCCCCAGAGGTCAAAGACACTTGTGGTGCTGGTGGGGAGCCCTCCTACTGTTTGATGGGACCCAGGAGGGCCCCATTGGAAGTTCCCTTGAATGGGTCGGCCTCCCACATCAGTTTTAGATCTACAGTCACTTGCCCAATGGTACCCTTTTCTACATCTAGTACACGGACTGGAAGGATTTATTGAAGAGACAGAGAAAGGCTTTGTTTCCGGCTAAATGTCCCTCATCCCCACAATGGAAAAAACCACCTTATTTTTACTCCTATTTAAGACTGTGGATGAATAACCTGAGTAGTAGTGTGTATGAGAGGCCAATATCTGCATAAACCCAAATCATCTCAGGCAGCATAGCCTGCTTTTTATGGCTCTTAAAGCCTTTACAATCTTTTTTTTTTTTGCATTTTCGAAGGCCAATTGTTGAACTGTTAATTTGCTAGCTTCTGTATCACTGATAGTCCTCTCAGTATCTTGCAAGAAACTGCAGCAAAATCTTGGAAAAGTTTTATCAGGGCCATACCTAATAGAAGCCAAATTAAGGTATGTTTCACTCTTACAGAGGAGTTCCCTCCAGGCCCTAATTGCAGCTATCTTAGTGCGCTCATATATTTGCAATGCAAAGGTAAATTGTTTGTGCTAGAAAAGCACCCTTTGCAATTAGCACATCTTTTGTAATGGCTAAATTGTGAACCACACATTTTGAGCTGCCTGTTCCTTGAAATATTCAAAGAAATTTCCTTTCCACAATAATCTCCTGGATTCAAACATACTTCAGTTATTCCTTTCCAATCACTCAGAGTGTCTGTTGTCCTAGCATTTTTGCTAAACTCTTTGTAAAGGGTGCAATAGGGCCTTCAGTAGCAACAGCTTGTGTTCTTTTAAGGTTTTAAATGGTCCGGATTCATGAAGACCTCCTTGTACTGGATTATTAGGGATTTAAACATCAGAAACAGGGCAAAGTTGCTGAAAACCCTCCATGGACTCCCCTGTCCAATTGCAAGAAAATGGCTCTATGTCCCTTGAGGCTGAAGTCACGGATCTGTGACTGCAAAATTTCCCTGAGCTGCCACTGCCAGGACTGAGGCTTGTGTTTCCTTAAAATCATTGGGGTTTTTTGCCCAGATTTTAAGCATACACACTATCTTGAGTCTAACAAATTTGCAATGCCAGCAACGCACACAGCCAATGCCAAGGCCACAGCATACCACAGTCATGACCGCCCCCCCATGTAGTATCAGGCACATGGGACTGTAGTTGGTGGTATGCACCAACCTCTGTGCCTGGATAGTGCAAGCAGGTGTGCAGGTGGCTGGGGAATCCCAGCTGGGTTTGCCTAAGACGCGAGTGTGGGGCCTCCCCAGCCCAGTTTGCGCCCCTCCCCTCAGTGCCACTTGGAACCAACTGCTTGCAATTTAAAAGAATTTTTTCCTTTCTTATCTAATGGAGCAAAGCTGGAGGGTTTAAATTATTATCTGATGTACCTTTGCTCTACCCTCCTTGTCCCATTTGGGATTTGACTTTAAAACAGTATTCCACACTAAGTCCCTTATGGTGGTCTTAGAAAGTAGCACAAATATAAAACCCAAAAAAACAAACATTTTTATATACATCTATAAACATCTACGGTTCTTGAAACTTTTTTTTTTTTTTCATCTTTTTGAGACAGGGTCTCACTATGCAGTTCAGGCTGGCCTTAAGCTCACTTTGTAGCTCAGGCTGGTCACGAACTCATAGCAATCCTCCTGCCTCAACCTCCCCAGTGCTGGGATTATAGGCACGGGCCACCACGCCTGGCTTTGAAACTTTTTCCTTTGTTAATGCAATTAACTTTTCCCCATTAGGTTTCTCTCAAGCCTCTTTCTCTCTTCATGTTCCTTTATCTCTCTGGCCCTTATGAGCCCCTCTTGGCGGTAGTGAGCCTCCACCTCCAAGTCACACCTAGTATGCCAGCATCAATGTACGCCTGTGCTACATACTGCTGGCTCCAATCAGTCCACCTGCCTCCCTCATGTGCACTGTTTGGAAGTGATTCCTCCGCCCACATTCATTTCCTACCAGGAATCCTGTTTGGGCGCCAAATGTAGGGATCTGTTAGTGTTAGTCTCAGTCAGATTGATTCTACCCAGGGAGAAAGGAGGCAGGAATGAAAACGATAGACAAGACAAAAGCTGGGCTAGGTGGTTGCTGGTCTGCCTGATGGGCAAGACGCACGTGCCAGCACAACGGAACCTACATTTATTTATTAATACTTTTGCAAAGTTAGTAACATATAACACAAGGGACTAGTAGCTGATATTAACCAGTCAGGATGTCAGTCTCAGGACTGATAGCTTGTTTGCTTTAGGTACTGGGGCCTAGTCCCCCCTACACACCTTTGACTGATTTTCTAGCTTCAGAGGCTCCCAACAGCCACTTTTTTCACATCAGGGGTCAGGGAGATAGCTCAGCAGAATAAGTGCTCACTTGGCAAGCACAGGGTCCTGAGTTCAAATCCTAGTACCTCAAAAAAAAAAGTTTTGGGGAGATGGCTCAGTAGAATAAGTGCTTCCTTCAAGCACAAGGGCCTGTGTTCAATCCCTAGTTTCTCAAAAACAAAATAAAACATTTGCTCAGGACACCACCAATCTGAATAGAATTCCTACTATCTACAGAACCCTAGAATCCAGGAACAACCTAACGACTGACTGGAATGGAATGAAAAGACTTCACATCTGTCTTCATATTGTGTCCATCTCCTTTGCTGTCCTAACCTTTGGTCAGATGCTACTCAGCTCTACGTGCAGATATGTTGCTCAACTGAAAAATGGTCAGTCCAGAAGTACAATACATAGTTACTTGACCTAGACTTGCCTAGTCTCTCTTCCCTGCTCCAAAGCTAAAGACACCTACCAGATGCCACATCTGGAAACATCAGGACATAAAGGAAGAGAATAGATAGTACTAGAATTCCTGGTATATGTATTCTGAAAAAATAAGAACAATATTCATCCCTTTTATTAGCCTATCTCTCTACCAACATTATTCCTATCCTATATCTGTAACTCCTAACCTCTCTGATATTGAGAAGTTTGTCTGAGCATAGCTTCTCCTTCTCCATTCTTTGATCAAATTCTTTCTCTAAATAGAGCTCTTACATCCAGTCTCAGTCACTGGCTTTATCAAGCAGCAGAAAAATATGACTTTTCTCTGTTATAGTAAGATCTATAATTCAGGAATATCTTTTTCTATCTAAATGTAATTTTCCTAGTAAAAAGTTATTGAAAGCAAATTTTCTTTCAGATATTTCAAAGATATTTGTTGTTTTATATATTTTCCTTTAGCTTAGAATGATCCACGAGAGTTCTTCATAAAGATGGGCAGCAGCAGCATTTGCTGAGTAAGCATCTGAATTTCTTGCTGAAGAACGTAAGGACCTGAGTTCAATCCCCAGTTCCGCCAAAAAAAAGAAAGTAACTATGTGAGAAATATATAATGTAATATAAAAAAGAAACATATTGAGGGCTGAGGATGTAACTCAGTGAGTTTTCCTAACATGCTTGATGCCTTGAATTTGATCCACGTAATACAAAAAGAAAAAATAAGACATTTTAATTTATTCACAGAAAGAAAATCTTGGAGGCTGAAGCAGGAGATCACCAAGAGTTTTAGGTCAACCTGGTCTATAGACCAGACCAATAAATCCAGGCCAGGCTGAACTATATAAAAAGACCCTGTTTTTTTAAAAAAAGTCTTAAAATTTAAGAAAGTGAGGTATAAAAATTATGCTTCTCTATAAAGACATTACAATGCAGCAATTTTTTTTTTCTTTCTTCCTTTTTTTTTTTTTTTTTGTGGTATCAGGAATTAAACTCAGGACCTTGCACTTGCCAGGTAGGTGTTTATACCATTGAGTTATATTCCTAGCCCCAAATTTTTTAATTTTTTTTTTTGGTGGAACCAGCGATTAAACTCAGGCCCTTGTGCTTGCCAGGGAAGCACTTATTCCACTGAACCATCTCCCTGGCCCTTTTTAAAATTTTATTTATTTACTTTTATGTATCTGGTATAGCATCTCACTGTGAAGCTCAGACTCAGTGATCCTTCTGTTTTCAGCCTCCCCAGTGCTGGGATTACAGGCATGCGTCACCACACCAGGTCTTGGTGGCTGGCTCAGTGCGCCCAGAGGCGGGCTGGCACGGCATGTGGTGCCAGGGATTAAACCCCAGTCCCTGCGCTTGTCTAAGCAGGTGCTTGGTCTGCTGAGCTTTCTCACCAGCCCTGAAAATTTCAATAATACATTGAAACCTAACTGATAGCTATCTTCATGGCACCCTGTGACGGATGGAGGTGAGCTGCTGAGACATAGGGTAACCACATTTGGTTTTAGGAGGCCATGATAAAGGTATCTTTGAAATGTCACCAGACTATCAGGTTTGGGGATACTGGAGTCTCCTTTCTATATAGATGGTTCCTTGGTTCTTCCTGCCCTGAACTGTCTGTTACTTTTCCTGTTCCTGAGACAAAACACCTGACACCTAAAGTTAAAAGAAGGAAGGTTTACTTAGCTCCTAGTCTGTAAAGTTTCAATTCATAGTTTGCTGGCTCCCATGCAGAAGGGCACTGCAGAGGGGAAACAGTTCACATTAAGCAGAAGGCAGCAAAGCAATGAAGTAGTATGCAGGGAGCGACAACAGCACTTCTCTGTCTGGCAAGGACTTGCAACTACAGGGCAAGGAACCAGACATGATCTAAATGGAATACTCTCACCAGCCTCCTCCAGTCCACTCTAAAGGAGCTGCTTCTAGTCCTTCTTTCCCAACACTGTTAGAATAACACATTAAGAAAGCACACACTGTAACATTCAGTGACTCATGTTTAGTTCTAAGGACAAAACCCAAAGGGCTCACTTTCGATCCTTATTTGAAATGATGTGCCGGCAACTGCTATATATCTGGCCGTGGCTTTAGGCCATGAATGGCTTTTAATTACTTTCTCATTTGAATCATTCAGCCTCCTAATTTCAGACAGAATCTACACAACCAGGGACCGGGGAGAGGCTCAGTGGAATAAGTGCTTTCCTGGCAACTGCAAGGGCCTGAGTTCAATCCTCAGTTCTGCCAAAAAATAATCTACACAAACAGAAGATACACACAGAGATCTCTCATTGCTGGTCACTATTTCTCAGTTTGAGTAAATATTTGTTTCTTACTTCAGTTTCAGACTGCTATGGTTTCTTTCTTAAAATGACTTGTGATTGCAAACCTTACCAAAAAAATGAGGCAGAGGAAATTGGGTAGATGTAAACACTGTACAACAGAAATTGTCTACAGCAGAAATTAAATCTGGATAGAAAAGCTTTTTTTTTTTTTTTTTTTTGTCTTTTTGAAACAGGGTCTCACTATGCAGTTCCTGCTGGCCTTAAGCTCACTTTGTAGCTCAGGCTGGTCTCCACTCACAATAATCCTTCTGCCTCAGCCTCCCTAGTGCTGGGATTACAGACATGCACCACCATGCCCGGCCCACGCTTTTCATTTTTTGTGGCTTTCTTAAATATATCCTTTAGTATAAGAACAATTAATGATTGTATGTTCATTTGTTGTTGTCAAAAAACACATGCTCACATACAACAAAATAGCCACAAACTTTATTTTTTTAAATTTTATTGAAATACAAATGTCAATCAGACAGTTTCAAGACACCTTAACCATACAGATTCAATAAATTAATACACTGCAAACTGTTTTCATAACGTTTTGGTATTGTACAAGGTGCATACATGATATTATATTTACAGATATTATTTTAGCAGATATCTCTTATCAGTGAATTAAGAGCGTAGCTGCTTACTTATCTTATTTTTTTATACCTGAATTATATCAAAAATTCAATAATTATTTTCCTAGTGGATGACCGTAGTACTAGAAGCCGACATAATATCCTGTCCAACCACCATTAGTGCAGATCTTGCCTCTCATAGAATTATGTAGAAGCACAGCGTTATCTTTCCCAACTGTACTGTCTATACACACACATCATGATTTTTTTCTTTCTACACCCCTTCCTTTGTCTACACCTGTCAAAAGTGGGCACTCCATTGACATTCAGCTAACTTAGGTGCTTGAACTTGACACCACAATCCAACACAGTCCAGCATTCTACAACCATAGTGAGTAATTCAAAGAAATTGTTGACCATAGCCATTTACAGCTCAGCTTAATATTATGGCCTCACGATGTATACTTCATTTTTATACTTTTCTGCTGGATGGTTAAGACCTAGGTAGATCAAGACTTATATACCAACACATGAACTTTATATTTCCTATGTGGTCATTGAAGTCCTCTCAGGGTTTATCTTGTAGTCCTGTACATTATTCTGTAGTTCCTTTTTCTGTGTCATCCATGTGGATGAGTCACGGCCAATGCTTGACCAGTTTGCTCTCTGTGAGAGCTTGAGAGAAAGTTTTCTCTTCATGTGACTCTCCCCAGGCACACTTTAGAACTTAAATCTCTTTCTTCTGTGGCTCCATAATCTCCTTGTTCAGAAAATTTGGAGCTCACCTGAGTTTCATGATGTTGCAGTACAGGTTCTCCTATGTCCTGAGTCTTCGCTGACCTTCAAAGGCTAGGGCCAAGCCACAAACTTCAGAATGAAAATTTGTAATGACAGACCAGAAAGCATGACATTTTATATTTAAATTCTGATCAATCAAGAACCTAAAATTTGCATCCTGTTTGCAAGCTTATGATGATGTATGTTTGGAAATAAACTAGAAATCTTAGCATTGGAGGCACACACCTGTAATCCCAGCATTCAGGAGGCTGAGGATTGAGCTTGGAGCTTGAAGTCAACCTAGGTTGCACAGTGAGTTCAAGGCCAGCCTGGATTACAGAGCAAGACCCTGTCTTAAAAAAAAAAAAAAAAAAAAAAGATTCCCTACCTTAGTTTTATGATTCATTCCACTAAACCCCATTCCTCTTTTCAAGACTCAGAATATTGGTGTTTTTCAAAGATTTCATTTGGTTAAAAATGAAATATGTTCCTCTAGATCCTTGAAACTACATTATAAGGACATTGTCTGGGAAGGCTATTGGGTATTATTTTCTTTGTAGCTTTTTAATTTAAGCCTCAACTTTTGCTTTTTAATTTAAGCCTCAATTTATTTTATAATAAGTTTTAAGATTTCTTACCTAGAGAAAGGAAAAGTGTTTTTAAATCCAATAATGGATTTTTAAAGTCATTATTTTAAAATAATGGGCATTTACATGTAAAGGCAAACTTTTCAAGTTGATAACACTATATTCCAGTCTACCTTACAGTCAAATTAGAACACATAAACTGGAATACCTGATTTTATTCTCACCAGCATTAAAATATTTAGCTTTTTAAAGAGTAAATTATGCATATAATGAGTTTTATAATTCCTAATGGGAATATTAATACGTGCTTCTTTGGGCCAACCCTGTTTTGCTTTCAGTGGCCTAAGAGGAATGTATTCACATTCTTTTCATTTTATTGCCAAAACCACAATGAATTATCTAACAGAAATTTAAGAGTGGCTTTATTTGAGGGATCCAGCTCCAAGTCTCCTGTCACTTGGAGATACAGGGTTTTTTTTCTTCATTTGTTTTTTTGAGCCATGGTCTATGCAGTTCTGGCCTTGAACTCGGGAATCCTCAAGCCTCTGCCTTTCTGTGTTGGGATTATAGGTATACACCACCATACCAAGCCCCTTTTTAAATTTTTATTATTTTTTTGCAGAACTGGGGATTGAGTCATGGCCCTTGTACTTGCCAGGCAAGCACTATTCTACTGAGCCATCTCCCAGGCCCCGCAAGCCTAAATTTAACTTCAAGATAGGGTCTCACTAAATTGCCCAAACTGGACTTGAACTTGTGATCCTCCCACCTCAGCCTCTCAAACGTGCTGGATTATAGACACGTGCCACCACAACCAAATTCTTAAATTTCACTTACCTGGTTTTCTACAAAGGGCTTATTTTCCACCTTTCCTTCTGGTTCATCGTGAATTCTAAACACTGAAGTGCCCTAGAGGTGCTCTAAATCCATTCCTTCGGTGAGATTTCCTTATTATATTAACAGCACTAAATACAGCCAAGCGTGGTGCAATTAATTTTCACTCAGGGGAACCATATTTACAGTGGTGCTCCCAAAAGATTATATGGCCTGGAGACAGCGTATCTGCCTATGAAATACACTCGTGTGTTGGATAAGGTCGCCTATGGACACACCTAATCTTGTCATAAGTCACATATGACTGCATACTATAAATCCGAGTCATACACTTAAAACTGGTGCACTTTACGGGACGTAAATGCCATCTCCCAGCTCTCCTCCCACGCCTATCCCCGCGGGAGTGACCCCGCGGCCTCCCCCTGTCGGGGACCAGGTGCCCCGCGGAGACTGCAGTCACCTCAGAGACCGCCCTGGAATCAGAGCCCCGACCCCGTCTGGCGGCGCCAGAGTGCAAAAGTCGGAGGCCGCCCATGCGCAGCAGGCTCGGCGTCCCAACCGCCCCGGTGCAGGACCGGTAAGAACTCAAGCGACGCCTTCAGATCCGACCACCAACTCCCAGAGTCCGCAGCAGGGTCCGGAAGATGCGCCTCCCGCGCCCGAAGCTGAAATCCCGCGAGATTACCCCGGACCGCCCTCCCCGCCCCCTGATTGGCTGGAATCTCGGCGGTCTGGTCCTGTAAGAGTCTGTTGTGGATCTTTTCCCGCCGGCTCTGGAACGCAGACTTTGTTTTGGTCCACTCGACTTGTAGTACTCTCGTCCCTCATTCCAGCGCGGCATGAGTTCAGCGGAACTGCTGGGAGCACGTAGCTGGGTCCTGGCGTCGGGGTGGGGGGAATCGCGTCTCCGGTAATCTAGACGGAGAGTTCTGCGCCGGAGTTGGGTAAGGACTCCGCGCTGCTCGTGAGGTGGAGGAGGAGGAGGAGTGCAGGTTGGAAGGAGACGAGGCAAATCGGATTTTTTTTTTTTCTTTTTTTTTTTGTCTTTTTGAGACAGGGTCTCGCTATGCAGTTCAGGCTGGCTTTAAGCTCACTTTGTAGCTCAGGCTGGTCTCGAACTCACAACAATCCTCCTGCCTCAGCCTCCCGAGTGCTGGGATTACAAGCATGCGCCACCACGCCCGTCTTGCAAATCGGATTTTTAAAAGTGCCCTTTAAAAACTCGTGCAGCGGGCCAGGGAGATGGCTCCGTGGAATAAGCGCTTCCCTGGCAAGCGCAAGGGCCTGAGTTCAATCCCCGGTTCCACAAAAAAAAAAAAAAAAAAAAAAGACCCTCTTGCAGCGTAAGAACACAAAAGTTACTCAATCCCAGTTTAATTTGTTTTCTCTTCCAAGACACAAAAGCCCGAGCCCTTTCGCCTGTATATTGGCTTCGCCTTACCCACACACTTTTCGCGAGTAATTGCGCCTCCTCCAGCCTGAAGAAAGCAGCAGTGTCCGTGGGCGCCGCATCCCGCTTTCTAACGTTTGCATTGTGACACAACTGCTAGCTGTGCAGTGTGGCAATCTGTAGTACACACCCGAGGCCACCCATCCTGAGACAGTCCCAAGGCCCCATCGGTGTACCTAGCTCGGGTCACAGGCGCCCCTCTAGGGGCCCGCACTCTATTTCTTTGAATCCGTACCTTAAATTTCTGCCTAATCACTTTCAGTCTCTTCCTGATGCTCTGAAAATTTTATCAATAGGAATTGATCTAATTTCACGGTTTGGGTGGGTGGGGGACCCTCCTAGGACCTGTGTGGTGACACACTCCCTCGCACTGCAGACGGAACTGATGGGTGTGAGGGAGGCGGCCACCTCAGGGTGTTCTCTGGCCGCTAAGGAGTGTTGCGTGGTGCAGACTGTGTCCACTGGCGCCTGTCCTGGGGTACCAAACTATTACTTGACCAGAACATGGGTCTGCCAGAGTGCTTGGGGCAACCTGAAACCCCCAGAACTGAGAAATCCAGGTTACAGTTCTCTGTTTTTTTTTTTTGTTTTTTTTTTGTTTTTTTTTTTTTGTCTTTGTCTTTTTTGAGACAGGGTCTCACTGTGCAGTTCAGGCTGGCCTTAAGCTCACTTTGTAGCTCAGGCTGGTCTCGAACTCACAACAATCCTCCTGCCTCAGCCTCCCTAGTGCTGGGATTACAGGCATGCGCCACCACGCCCGGCTCAGTTCTCTGTTTTTAAGATGTAAAAAATTCGAATTCAGAGAAATACCAGGACTTGACCGGGCTACAAGGCTGTTTAGTGACTTTCATGAACAGGGACTCCGTACAGTGTAAGGGATGGCATCTAGCATAATACCCTGTTCACTTTTAGAAGTAAAAGAGACTGAAGCAAAATTCAAGTTTAACCCCCACCTATTACATAGAAGCAGCCTTGCCTAAATTACCCCATTCCTCACTCCTAACCCTGCCATCAGAACTTCCAACTCATAGGAAATGAAAAGGAGACAGAACCCTTTAGGGCAATAAGAGACAGACTGCCTATGCTTAGCCATAAATCCCTCTGACTGAGACCTCCCACCTATAGGATATAGGGGGTGCCAGGGAGATGGCTCAGTGAAATAAGCGCTTCCCTGGCAAGCGCAAGGGCCTGAGTTCAATCCCTGGTTCTGCCAAAAAAAAAAGTATCTTTATACACAAATAGTTAAGACATTTATACAGCTAGTTTCTCTTAGTTCACTGAAAAGCATTTGTGCTAATACTGTTTGGGCATGTCTATATCGTATACTCTGAATAACTATTACAAAGACTAATAACTAGGATATAGGGGGCACGAGGTTCCTGCCCAGTTGCCATAGCAACAAAGAAACTAAAAGCAGGTAGGGAGCAAAGAACTGGGCTTTTTGTTTCTTCCCAGATGAGGAGGGGAACACATAGGTCTCTGGCTAATTAATAAAAGCTCTATAATCCCTTTTAATTTGGTCTTCCATGTGCAGTATATCTAATCCCGCTGTTATAACAGCCCCTTGTCCCACCATGTTACTGTTCTCTGCTCGCTAAGGAAAACCCATTTTCCTCAAGCCTATTTTTCTCATCTCATTTACTATAGAACCACATCCAGAGTTTGACTCCTAAGAAAATCAAGCCTCCAGTTGACTTCTCCCTGTCCAGCCCTAAGAGAAAATGCTTAACTCATGGGGCTGGTCGCTATACCTGTGTTATTAGTGGTCATTTGAGTAGTTTGCAGTTTGGGGTAATTGTGAGAAACCCTGCCATAAATAATGTGGTAAATGTCTTTTTGCAGAAATTATATACACACTTTTCTATTAGTTATATTTGTAGGAACAGAACTACCTCTTCATAAAGCATACATGTGCTCAGTTTTAGTAGAGTTTCAGTATAGTAGGTAGTATAAAATCTCCCATGTGACATGTCTAACCCTGGGACCTGAGTATACCAGTACAGCAAAGGGATTGAA
This sequence comes from Ctenomys sociabilis, assembly GCA_004027165.1. Taxonomy (NCBI): domain Eukaryota; kingdom Metazoa; phylum Chordata; class Mammalia; order Rodentia; family Ctenomyidae; genus Ctenomys; species Ctenomys sociabilis. The sequence continues at coordinate 14,007 of PVKA01031081.1, forward strand.
GTCTGCTAATCACCTAACCTTAAAATAGGGACATCAGAGATGGGCATGTAGCTCAGTGGTACAAAACCCAAGAAAAAAATTTTATTTATTTTTTGCAGTACTGGGGATCGAATTTAGGACCTTGCACATTCCAGGCAGGCGCTTTTGCTGCTGAGCCATCTCCCCAGCCCCTAAGAAAAACATTTTTAAAACAAAACAGGAATATTACTGTGGATCATCCAGGTGGGTCCAAAAAGATCACAGTAGAGAGCTGCATTGGCCTGTGTGATGCTGAGACACCTCAAAGGGCAAGACAAGGCTGAGGACACCTGGTTCTGATCTCAGTTTTTTAAGATAACGGCCAGATGTGGTGGCACACACTTGGAATCCCAGTACTTGGGCTGAGGCAAAAAAGATCCTTGAGTTCAAGGCCAGCCTGGGCCACCAAAGTGAGCTCAAGGCCAGCCTGAACTGTTTAGGAAACTCTTTTGTCTTAAAGAGACTAAAATACAGACAGACTGTAGCTGCAGCCATTTGGCTCCTGCTGTAAATGTTAACCTAGAGATAGGACAGTTCTCTTAATTGGCAACGCTTACTGTGATTATTATAAAGAAAGGTTAAGTGCCAGACATCATAAGAGAAAACAGATTTGAGTGAAAAGTTTCCAGTGCATTTTATTTATAATGTGGCCGTATTTAAGATGCTGCAGGAAACATCCGCATCGGTTGGGTTCTTGATAGCAGTGAAAGGCAGAACATCTTTATTCCTTGTCCTTTTCCTTCTCATATGCAGGAGCAATCTTTGACTTGTTAGCTATTTCATAAACTTGTATGATAAGCTTTAGTTGATTGATGATTTCTTTGTCTGCTGTTTTCAGGTTGAATCCCAACATCTTCATAATAGTGTTTCGAAAGTCAGTGAGCTTTGAAGAACCACCACAGAAATTAAAATAGGTCATTGGTTTGGCTTGCCTACTTACATGTAATGAAATTGGTACTGGAAATGTTTTATTTTGTAAGATAATATTTAATGTAATATTTTAAAAATCAATATTTCAACATACTTTAATACTTTTTCAGAAATTTAGTCTTGTTAAATAAAAAATTACTTATAAATCAAATATATTCTACTTTCAGTTTTTTTTTTGTTCTGGGTTTTTTGTCTTTTTTGCTACTGGGGATCGAGCTCAGGACCTTGTGCTTACCATGCAGGCGGCTTAACCTGCTGAGCCCTATTCTGTTTTGAGACAGAGTCTTGCTATATAGTTTCAGGCTGGTCTTCAACTCTGTGTAGCCCAGGCTGGCCTTGGACTCCTGTTGACCCTTCTGCTTTAGCTTCCTAGGTATTGGGATTATAGGCAAAGCCCAACATGCCCAACCTCGAATGCATTTTCAAGCTAGTACAATGGTTTCTGCTCTCCAACTCTTTAAAATCTCCTGGGCTGGGGAGATAGCTCAGTGAAATAAATGTTTGCCTGGCAAGCACAAGGTCCTGAGTTAGATCCCTGGTATCACCAAAAAAAAAAAAAAAAAGAGAAAAAAATTTGGGGGCTGGGGAGATAGCTCAGCATAAGCACTTGCCTGGCAAATGCAAGGTCCTGAGTTCAATCCCCAGTAAATCTCCTTAACATTTATTTATTTATTTATTTATTTATTTATTTATTTATTTATTTTGGTCACTGCATTGCTGTTTTTCACCTCTAATTCTTTTTTTTTTTAAAGTAATTCTTTTGTTTTTTGTTTTTTTAATTCATATTTGAAAGGAACTCTTGCTATGTTCTCCAGGTGGTCTCCAAATTCTGTGTTTCAGTCATTGTTCTGACCCAGCCTTCTTTGCAGCTGGGACTACTTTTTGAGTTTCTAATTTGTTTTATGACAATGGCAGTCCCCAAACTACTTATCTCTCCACCCATCCTCCAAAAGCTGTAGTAGTCAATGAAGAGAACAATTAAAAACCACCCATAGCGCTTCCTTGGTAAGCGCAAGGGCCTGAGTTCAACCCTGGTTCTGGAAAACAAAACACCCATAAATCATGCCAACAGGGTAACTAGAGAATATCAGCCTTCAGTTTACTGTGTGGGTAAATGACTTCCTAGAGCAGTAGGCAGCTCCAGAGGAGAGTTTCCAAAGGTTGATTTCCACCAGTTTAGAACACAGATAACTTCACCCCCAAAATGGGACAATTGATAAATGGAAAGATACCAAGAACACAAATTTGAGACCTGGTGGAAGGAAAAGAAAGTGCTTAGCTTTAGTAAATGGTGCTAGGAAAACTAGATACTCACATGCAGAAGTTTGAATCTAGGCCCCTATAGCTCACTGTACTAAACTGAAATCAAGGGCTGGGGAGATAGCTTAGTAGAATAATGCAAGGAACTGAGTTCAATCCCTGGTTCCACAAAAAAAAAAAAAAAAAAAAAAAAAAAAAAAAAAAAAAAAAAAAAAAAAAAAAAAAAAAAAAAAAAAAAAAAAAAAAAAAAAAAAACAAAAAATCAAAGATCTAAATGTTGAAAACATTTACTCTGCTGGAAGATAAAATAGGTAAAATTCTTAAAGGCATAGGCAATAATTATCTGAAGAAACCCCAAAGGCACAAGAAAGTGTACCGAAAAGAAACAAATGGAACCATAGCAAAGTTAAAAGCTCCTGTAAAGCAAAGAGGTTAGAGACAACCTACAAAACGGGAGAAAATCTGGGCCAGCTGTCCTCTAGGCAGAGGACTAATGTCTACAATATATCAAGAACTCAAAAAGATTAGACCCTCCCCAAAATAAAAGACTCAGCCAAAAACTTGGCAACTAGGGTTGGTGAGATAGCTCAGTGGACTAAGCACCTGTTTAAGCAAGTGCAGAGACTGGGGCTCATCCCTGCCTCCACATTGTGCCAGCCCTATCCTGAGCATGGTGAGCCGGCAACCAAGACTGGGGTAGGGGATGTGGTGGCACATGCCTGTAATCCCCCGGAGACTGAAAACAGTAGGATCACTATGAATCCAAGCTGTGTAGAGAGACCCTGTACCAAATACATTTTTTTTTTTTTAAAAAAAGGCAACTGAAACAAATAGATGCAAGCTGGGTGTGGTGGTATATGAGGGAGGTTGAGGCAGGAGAATCATTCTGAGTTTGAGTCCAGCCTAGGTCACTACAATTTACCACAGATTGAACTCTGGACCTTGTGCTTGCTGGGCAGGTGCTTATGCTGCTGAGCTTTCTTCCTGGCCCCAGCCTGAGTTACTTAGTGAACTCAAGGCTAGCCTGAACTGCATAGCAAGATCCTGTCTCAAAAAGACCTCCCAAAAAAGTACAAATAGCTAATGCATACTTGAAGAAATATTCAACATTGATGGCCACTAGGGAAATGCAAGTTAGAACAATGCTGAGGGGGATGCAGATCAGCTGCACAGCGCCTCTCTGGTAGGCGCAAGACTGAATTTGAGTCCAAGTACAAAAAACAAAACCCAAAACCCACACACAGATTCTGTCTTCCCTCGGCAAGAATGGCCATCTCAAGAAATCAAACAA
>PVKA01031082.1:0-26646 GCA_004027165.1 Ctenomys sociabilis
ACTAATCAGCTTTTCTTCTGGATGGTTAACAACCTAAGATCACAAGTCAGAGTTGGAGAAATAAAAGAGCCACAAGGCCAGCCAACATTTTGGCCCTAGCCTTTCAAGGTCAGCGAAGACTCAGGACATAGGAGAACCTGTACTGCAACATCATGAAACTCAGGTGAGCTCCAAATTTTCTGAACAAGGAGATTATGGAGCCACAGAGAAAAGAGATTGAAGTTCTATAGTGTGCCTGGGGAGAGTCACATGGAGAGAAAACTTTCTCTCAAGCTCTCACAGAGAGCAATCTGGTCAAGCATTGGCCATGACTCATCCATACGGATGACACAGACAATGGAACTACAGAATAATGTACAGGACTACAAGATAAACCCTGAGAGGACTTCAATGACCACATAGGAAATATAAAGTTCATGTGTTGATATATAAGTCTTGATCTACCTAGGTCTTAACCATCCAGCAGAAAAGTATAAAAATGAAGTATACATCGTGAGCCCATAATATTAAGCTGAGCTGTAAATGACTATGGTCGACAATTTCTTCGAATAACTCACTATGGTTGTAGAATGCTGGACTGTGTTGGATTGTGGTGTCGAGTTCAAGCACCTCAGTTAGTTGAATGTTAATGGAGTGCCCACTTTTGACAGGTGTAGACAAAGGAAGGGTTGTAGAAAGAAAAAATCATGATGTGTGTGTATAGACAGTACATTTGGTATAGATAACGCTGTGCTTCTACATAATTCTATGAGAGGCAAGATCTGCACTAATGGTGGTTGGACAGGATATTATGTCGGATTTTAGTACTATGGTCATCCACTCGGTAAATAATTATTGAATTTTTGATATAATTCAGGTATAAAAAATAAGATAAGTAAGGAACTACACTCTTAATTCACTGATAAGAGATATCTGCTAAAATAATATCTGTAAATTTAATATCATGTATGCACCTTGTACAATACCAAAACGTTATGAAAACAGTTTGCAATGTATTAATACATCGAGTCTGTAAGGTTAAGGTGTCTTGAAACTGTCTGATTGACATTTGTATTTTAATAAAATAAAAATAAATGAAAAATAAAAAAATAAAAAAAATAAAGCAATTCATTTAATATTCTAGCATCCGAAATTTTCCTAGCTCTAAAATGTGAGCAGTTTTGGCCAAGTGATCATCAGTTGCTTTCATATTTTAAAAATATATTCTTGATTCTCATCACAGTAACTTTGCCATCTACATTTAACTCATGTCATTTCTATAGGAAATGTGTTGATCTACATTAAAGTAGCATGGTCTTCAGTTTTTTAATAATTCCTAAAATCATTGGATGTACATGTTGCATTAGTCTCTTGATCATTCTGTACATTAAACATTTTTTAATAAATTAAGTTGTGATATATATATATATATATATATATATATATATATATATATATATATATATATACATACATACATACATATATACCAATTCCCTACAATGAATGATTTTTATAACTGAGAAAATATATAACTAATAAAGTTATTTTAAAACTTTGAAATAAAATTTCATTTACATTTATTTAAAATTATAAGTAAAATCCAAAGACATGGATTTAGTGATCTATCTACCATTTTTGTACAGCTGATTTCTATAGCATATAGTTACTTTGACAGAGCTTTTCTCCAAAGAAGACAATCAAAAAAAATTAGATGAAGGAGAAGAGTGTTTTGTATGTTTACTTACATTATTTTATTCACAACACCATTACTTGGTGAGATCCTTTTGTATAAAACCATTTTTAGATATGAAAATATCACAGACTCACCATTACCAAATCTTGTGCATCCTACCTTAGCAAAACAAAGTATGAAATATGAGTAGAATTGTAAACATAACTGATAAAAATACAAATTTTAATAATCATGTAATTAGTTAGAGTCAGTGGAATAAATCTAAGAAGTATTTTTACACGAGGGCCACATTGTGTAGAACATTGAAATCACTTGAGCTATTATTCATTTCAAAGTAAGGCCCATTTTTCTTCCTTTAATAGTTTGACTGTAAATGGACCCAGTGGAAAGCAGATACAGTAAAATTTTGTCTCACTCTATATTTTATTAGTTGTTTTAAATAGAAGTAAAATACTCAAAACGAAGTCCTTTGTGCTAGATCACTTTGAAGTTCATAGAATATCTCCTCTGTCTTCTATTTTGGAAGTTGCCTGCATAGACTATCATTTTGCCTAATTTTTATGAATGGTCAGAAGCACTCAGGGCTCACTAGTAACAAGAAGACAATAATATTGACTGTATTTGTGAGTCCTCTAAAGGAACTGGAGCTTGCTAATACTTGAAAATGTTGATTGATCTGCTTGAAAGAGAAGGAAAAATACATAGCTATCTTAAAACATACCACAGTTTCTCTCCTGAATGTCATAATCATTTCATCCCTGCAATTGTTTCTTCACTAAAAATCGTTGTACCTGTATTCTTTTGTGCTAGGCTTTTCCTTCTATGCAGATAAGCTCCTGGCCAGCCATCAGCATGCTAGTGGAATAAGACTTTGCAGCACACATGTCCTGGAAGAAATGAACACTTATAAACACATGAAAGTATCTTCACAGGAGCTTAGGAAACCAGGTCTACTATAGCACAGAAAAAAATGAAACAAAACAGATCTTTCAGGGCTTCATATATCCTGAGTCACTCCTCTCCCAACCACAGACAATTTGGCATGGTAAGAGATACTCCTGCATTGGGGTACAGCGTATTAAGTGATATCTTTAGCAAAGGGAAATGAGAAGAACTTTGCCTTAAATTCCAAACATCAAGTCAAGCTCTTTAAAATCCAGCATCAGGCAGACATGTATGGCCCAGATTCAAAATCAGTTTCCAGAACTGAGCCTCTAATCTCTCCTCAGCTCCAACTGCCACATTTTCTTGATTAATTAAATCTCTGACAATGCTCTCCTATCAGGGCACTGCTAGTGGTCTCAGGCTCTAAGCCAGCTGAATTGCCCAAGTGTCTTCTAGGAATTTAGGTTCCAGGTCAACCACGGGGCCATAATGGTCCCAAATATTCAAGGGTTCAGAACAACCTCAACACCAAATATTAATGCCCCAGATTTCAGGCCTACTCCAGGACCAAGCAAACCCCTACAGTTAAGGGCCCAGCCTCCAGGCTTGCTCTTATTGATAAAGGCTAGAGGTCCACTGAGAGTCTGTCTATATCTCAGCTCAGATATACACCCATGTTTCATATTAACTTGCAGCTAGGAAATTTTATAAATCCCTGAGTTTATACTCTCCTCAGTTCCACGTCACTATTGGTCTTTGGGTACCTTACACTGATATCTGTGGACACAGGTAGAACTCCTACCCAGCGAGCTGATCCCTGGGGCCTTACTCTGCAGTCTAGACCTAATAGCTAAAAATATTCTACTGGAGCAATGAGCCAGGCATGTTTCATAGACCCCAGCAACAGAGTGGATAGCATGGACCTAACCTCTAGAACCAGCTTGGTGAATCCAGATGTTAGGCCTTGAATAACTAGTCTCTAGGCAAGCCCCTGTAGCCTGGAGTTCCAGTGAACAGAAAATCAAAATTTTCTGCAGTAGATCTGGGTCCCGCTCACTCCAATGGATCTCAGTACCACTGGGTCATATCCAATGGATCTGCAGTAGCCACTGCAGACAAAGGCTTCAGGAGTCAGGCAAGAACCTGTGAATTATAGATAGCTCCAGTGGCATCAAGGCAAAGACTCGCTCCTGTGTTTATGTGGCTCCAATAGACTCAAGTTAAGTCCTAGGGCCTAGGGAGATGACTCAGTGGAATAAGTGCTTCCCTCGGAAGTGTGAAGGCCTGAGTTCAATCCCTGGTTCTTCAAAATAAAAAAAAAAAAATTCAGGTCCTGTACCAACACCAGGGTAGTCTCTAAGGCACTAATGTCAGGCCTTCCTCATTGGTATAGGCTCCAGGATCACTGTGAGGATAAAAAGAAAGTTTTGGTTCTTAAATACAGGTTCAAAATGCAACCTGAAAAACATTTCTGGGAAGCGTAACCACCTGTGGTCTAAGCTCCAAGGCCAGCCTGCCTGTGGATCCCATCACAACCTGGCTGGCATCCCTGGATGACCTGCTTACTAAGAGCTTGTACTAGACAGAAGCACTCTGCAGAAACTAGAATAAGACCCTACCTTTTCAAATGTGCAAACAATGGTAGAAGGCAACAAAATATATAAGAAATCAAAGAGCCATAATCCCAACAAATAACTTTCAAATGGCAGTCCCTAATAACATATATATATATATATATATATATATATATATATATATATATATATATATGGCAAAAAATCAAAATAATTTTAATAAAGTTTAATGAAGTTCAAAAAATTGGAGAAATAATTTAATGAAAGTAAAGTAAAATACAAATGCTTCAAACTAAATATTTAACAGAGAAATCAAAATTTTTTTAAAAATTAAAATTCTGAGGTAGGAAAGTACAATAGATGAAATGAAAAATGAAACAGAACCCTTCCAGTATAGGCTTGATGAGTTGAAAGAAAATATCTCTAAACTTGAAGACAGGTTATTCATAGATATAAATATATAAGGAGGAGTAAGAATGAAAAATAGAAAACTGATATTTGTAGGGCAACATAAAAGAGCATATTTACAAGTTGCAGAAGTACAAGAATAGAAAAGACATATGATACAAATCTTATTTATTTAAAGAAATAATAAAAGAAAACTATTCAAACATGGAGAAAGATATGCATATTGATGTTGAGGAAATAAAAATAAGATTCATTTCAAGCAATTAATTAAGACATACTAGAATCAAACTTTCAAAAATTGAAGACAGGATCATCCAGGCATCAAAGGAAACATTGTACAAAAAGGGAATTTCAAAAGGCTAGCAACAGATTTCTCAGCCAAAATCTGATAAGCCAATATAGAGTGGGTTGCGATATTCAAATTGTTAAAAAATATTGCCAATGTAGAATTCTGCAGGTCTAGAGAAATTTCAGAAATGAATGAGTGAGAAAGACACCTTTGAAAGCAATGGGTGAGAAAGTTCATCACCATTAGATACACTTCACAATAAATGCTAGTGGGAATTCTACAAGGTGCAATGAAAAAAGGCTAATAAGTGATATGAAAACACATGGAATTACAAGACTACCTGTTAAAAGTTGGTGAACGGTCCAATTTTATTTTTATTTTTTTATTTTTCTGGCGGAACTGGGAATTGAACTCAGGCCCTTGCTCTTGTCAGGGAAGCGCTTATTCCACTGAGCCATCTCCCCAGCCCTAACAGTCCAATTTTAAAATCTGACATGGTAATAGTCATGTAAATAACATGCCTTGATCCCCAGTACTGCAAAATAAATAAATTAATAAGATGCCTTTAACATAAAAGGTAAAAGACAAAATAATTAAAATAAACAACACATATTGTAATTTGATACATCATGACATTGAAAATATAAAACAGCCTGGTGGGGAAAATATAGAATGAAAATAAAATGATTCTTGTTTACAGATGGCAATGGATGTTGGCATAGATTTGCTAGTTCCTATCTATCACGTGGGATAGTAACACTTTAATCAAACTTTGACTCATTGTACTCTGAGGCTAGAATGCAACAACATGATTGCCAACAATTTATATTCGGCAAAACTTAATTTGTCTAGCTTCAGTTATCTGACTGTGTTTTCATTAAGATGACAGTGTTGCCTGAATCCTTACTCTTGATTATATGGTCTGAAACTTTTGACAAAACAATTCTGGACCTATAAATTGGACTCTATTCTTTCACTGTTTCTTGGTAATGTTTTGTACAACTAGCCACCTTCATTTCTCTGAACTCTTTAAAATGCTATTTGCTGAGTGGTCATGGAAGGGCTCAATCTGTTTTTCACAAAAAGTATTCGTTTATCCTGCTTACAAAGATAGAACTGTATTGGCACATTATGTGTCATTTCAATGCCTAGCCTAAATTTTCTAGTAAAATTTATGTCAATTAGGTTTATAAGGGTTGGGGAGATAGCTCAGTAGAATAAGTGCTTGCTTGGCAAGCGTAAGGTCCTGAGTTTAATCCCCAGTACAGCAAAACAAAATGGAAAAAGTCATTTGGGCTGGCAAGATAGCTCAGTGGTCTAAAGTGCCTGCTTAGGCAAGCACACGGGGACCACGGTCTGAGCCCCAGCACCACATGCCATGCCAGCCCTGCCCTCAGAGTTGGCTGAGCCATGAAAAAAAAAAAAAAAAAGAAAGGATCATAGCTAATCCTAATTTCTATCTCCATTTCTGAAGTCCTATATATTTTATATTTTATTTTATATTTGTACATGTAACCATAATCACTTACTGATTCAGCGACTGCCCTGGCCTTTATTTTTCTGGTTACAGAATAATGTGAAAAAGTGTGTTTTAATCTTTTCTGTATTTCTGAGTTTTTCTTTTCTTTTTTTTTTTTTTTGCAGTACCAGGTATTGAACTCAGGACCTTGCACTTGCCAAGCAAACACTTATTTCACTTTTCACCCTTGGCAGTGTCTTGTCATGTAATTTGTGACACAATTTTGTTGTAATTTCCAAAGCTGCAGGTCTATTTATTTATTTATTATGTATTTATTACAGGGTCTCACTATGTAGATCAGACTTGTAGTGATTCTCCTGTTTTCAGCATCCCAAGCTCTGGGATTACAGGTGCACGCCACCACGCCCAGTCTCAGGTGCTGTCTCAATGCATCTCAGCACAGTGCACCAGGGATCAAACTCCAGCAGCTGTACTCTGCCTAGGTAGGCACTTTAGGCCACTGAGCTATCTGGCTGGCTCCTAAAAGCTGCAGGTTAAAAAACCTAAATTCATACTTTGTGAAATTAATTACAACTTCATGTACTTGTTCTTTCATTTTTAAAGGGATATGAACTTCTGTTCAACTGTTTCCACAAGATCATTTCAAGGATGCAATTAGCAACTTGTGAAAATATCAGGAAAAAATATTTTTATACTGATTATATGTAAGTTTATGCATGTATTTCTTTAATTGAGGCCAATGTCCTATTCTTATACTTAGAGTTAACTTATACTGACTTATTGCACAAGCATTCAGAATATAGGTTTGGGGGGCATATATCCTGACATTGATAAGAAAAAAATATTTACACAATTTTGGGGAGTGAAAATTCTGTTAAAGTGATACTTTATGATTTGAAGGGATGATGTATTATTGAGAAGGGGCTGTAACTCAGCAATACTTTATTAAGGATAGGTTAAAAATACAGGGTAAGGGGCTGGGGAGGTAGCTCAGTAAAGTAAGTACTTCCCTGGCAAGTGCAAGGGCCTGAGTTCAATTCCTGATTCTGCCAAAAAAAAAAAAAAAATACAGGGTAAAGGCTTATTTGTATTGCTATTTCTTAATGACTTGATTACACACAGAACTTATGCCCTATTGCCCTGTAAACTCAATTATCCCAATTATAGCTGAGGCCAGATGTAAGATTTAGTAAAGTTGAATGTACTTGAAAAATTCTTCTGATTCTTTATAGCTTTTGAAGTTTTTTCTTCCTTGGCTCAAGAAGTACTTTAAATTGTTGCAGAGATAAAATTCACAGAAACACACAATTATTTATATTTCCATTAGTAGCAACAATGTCAATTTAGAAAATGATCTTACCATTTAAATTTCCAAGGTAGAGTTATGACATGTATGGTCATAGGTCTTTTTAGCTTCTTTGTAGAACTTAATCAATAGTGGAAGTAGAATGTAGGACAAAATCAATATATACACATTGTATATTTCACCTCAAACCCACTACCATTTTTATAAGCAATTAATAATTCACACATTTTGGGCATGTCATGGTGATTCAAAAGTTGGGGAAGGAGCATTTCCAGGTTAGTTATTTGCTTTGCAAAGCTATGCTTCTAGGATTACATATTTCTAGAGTTGTATTACCAGAGATGTGCTGCCTCTTGGGTTTTCCATTTACACTTTGGAGTACAAGATAGATACCTTGGAATTTGTTCTATTTGGATGTGTTGTATATGTATTTGAACTTTTACATGTCTCATTGCTATGAAGGATTCACTTCTGCATCCAACTGTGTATAACATAGAAATACACTGTTTTCTGACACCATAAAGCAAAGGCTTCAGATACAGTCATGAGGTATCTACTAAAAATTATTAGAAAAGAAAAGTATCCTAAAGAAAGCATGAGAATATAGGGACGTGAATGGTATGCCAGACATAGCAGTTATATGGGTGCAGTGATGTGGAGAAAATCTCTCGTGCTCTAAATTAACCCTTTGAAAACTAGAAACAACTCTTGGGTCAGTTTTAACTAGTGGAGCTATGAAAATATTGTTTTCACTGATAAAATTTGGACACTTACCCATTAAACAGGAGGATGGTTTCTTTGTATCTTAGTTATATCTGGTTGGATACTAATCCTGGATCCCTCTTTCCCTTCTGCATTACTGAATGTAGCATGTAAATCTGAGCCAACAAACTCATTTTGGCTGTACTTATAGCTCTGTTCTTTCTTTTAGCTGGATTTATTACTTGGTGGATAGCAGCAAGGAATTGTCAGGCTAGTACTGTTGAAGATGGATACCCTTGACTTATGTGACCCCCACGTGGCATAAATAGGACCCTTAGGTGGATGGAACAAGCAGGACACTTTCAGTGCTTCTGTTTTCCCTGCAAAAAGCCGTCCTAGAACTGTGTTCTCTACAACTAAAAATTATTGTTCTCAGACAATTGGACAGTAGTCAAGAAAAACTTCTCTCATGATAATATTGGAATGTGAGTGTCTCGGTTCCTTTTCTGTCATTGCTGAGATAAAATACCCAACACCTAAAATTAGGGAAGGAAACGTTTATTTAGCTTACAGTTAGTGGAGATTTCAGTCCATACTCAACTAGCTCCAAGGCAGAGTGGCACTTGGCAGAGAGTAACCTTTCATGGTGGCAGAAAACAGCAAGAGAGCAAGAGGAGGAGCAGCAAGAACAGTGGCTACAGAGGGCACGTGTGTCTCCCTTCCTTTACCCCCCCAGGCCAAGTATAGCACTCATACCCATAATCCCAGTGGATAATGAGGTAATCACAAAGTAGAAGTCAGCCCCATGACTTACATCAGGCTTTGAGGGAACAGCTGAACACAAACCATAACAATGTGCTACATTCTGTTCCTGTGTGAGTTGGTTTTGTGCTGCTATAACAGAATGTCACAGACTTAGTAATTTACAGTGATCATTAATGTTTTAGCTCATTGCTTTGTTGGTTGGGCAGTCTAAGATTGAGGGGGTAGCCTTGAGTAGGGGGTCTTCTTGATAAGTAAAAATATGGCAGGACCAGAGAGAAAGCAAGAGAGGGCTGAATGCATGCTTCATTAGGAATCCTTTCCTGTGATACCAGGAATACTTCACTTCAGGAGACTATGGCCCCTCAACTCAAACACTTCCCCTTAGGCCCTGCCTCCCAACATCGCCACATTGGCATAAATCCCTTCAGGTGACAAGTTCGCACTGTGAGAAGTCATCTGTGGCCTATGGTATTGTGCTCTATCCCATCTTCATGGTAGGAAAAAACAGGTGTCCAAGTTCTTCTGCTCTTTGTTTTCTATTCTTGGGAGCATAGGACATTTTTGATTATTCCTGCATTTTTTAAAAATGCATTTGGTACAGGGTCTCACTGCACACCTCAACTCATAGTGATCCTCCTGTTTTTAGCCTCCCCAGTGCTGGGATTACAGGCATGCGCCACCACGCCTGGACTCTGCCACTGGTCAGCGTGCCTGAGAGTGGAGCTGAAGCTGCAGGTGGTACTGGAGATGAAACCTTAGCCCCGCGGTTGCCTCAGCAAGCACATACGCCGCTGAGTGATCTCGCTGGCCCTCCTGCGTTGTTTCTGAAAGTGGAGAAATCTGTGCAGCTTTCTTAAGCCCATGAATGAGGTCTGATCAAAATGTCTTTTAAAATGTATTGCATTTCACTGAAAAAAACAAATAGGACAAGTATGTTGCATGTGAGTGTAGTGTTCTGAAGGAGTTAATAGGAATATGTACTTCATAATAATACATTTTAAAATATTCACAGTATTTTCATCTTATGTTATTTTTTATTCTTTTGTTTGTTGATATTTGTTGCAGGGTCTTGCTATGCAGCTTGGACTCAGTGATCCTCCTGTCTCAGCCTCCCCAGGGTTGGGATTATAGACATGCACCACCACACCTGGTTTCAGTGACCAGCACAGTGGTGTGGCACGCAGTACCAGGGACTGAGCCCGTGGTCCTTGTATTTGCTAGACAGGTATTTACACCACTGAACTATCTTCCCAGCTCCAAATATTTGCCATATTTTAAAATCATGTCCTGTATTTTTATAGCTCACCTATTTTTTTTCTTGTACATATGTACATATGTATGTGTATATGCATGTATGTATGTAATATGTGTGTATTCATTTATTTCATGATACTGAGTATTGAACCCAAGGTCTGCATATGAAATCATGTGCAGTCTTTCTCATTTTCAGTTTTTTGGGGGTCAGGGCCTGCCTAAGTCATTTGACTACCCAGGCTGGGCCTCAGCTTGTTGTCTTTCCCTCTTAGCCTCCCTTAGTGTTGGGATTCTAGGCCACCACACACAAATATTTTGCCTATTCCCATAACAGAAAGGAAGTGCTACTAGAAACCTTGGCTCCCTTCCAAAGACAGGAGTCTCTGTCACTGCAACTCCAAGACCTCCAACTTCCCAGGGCTCTATCAGCACAGTCCCTAGCATTCTCTTGGAAGGGCTCTTCTCAGATAACCACCACTTTGGCTCTCATTTCTCAAAAGCCTTACAGGGAAAAGCCTCTCACTTCTCTGAGAAACCCGGAGAAACCGTACAGACTTGTATTTCAGGCTGTGGTGTGACACAATGACAGGGAGTTTTGCTCTGCAGTTTGGCTTTGAGAAATGCAAGTCCTGACTTAAAGAAATTGGCTGTAAGATGGAGCCTGTCTCCATCAGTTGTCTGATTGGATAATGCTAGTATCATCTCTTGAGTGTGAGAAAGCTTCCCAGCAGCCCTCGCTGGAGTGCCAGCCCCGCTGGGTATGAGTCAGTGAGGCGCTGCAAATATTGATCACACTGCGGTGATCAGCAGGAACATAAGAAGCAGGGAGACCACATGGGCCTTGATGGAACTCACTGAGTGTCAAGTTCCTCCAGGCCTGTGCCTCGGAACTCTGAAGCTCGGCACAGACCCATACCGTCCTCCGTGTTTTGCTGCACAAGCCCATTCCTTCATTCTCTCCAGTTCTCCATGGCTCCACACAGACCTGGGCTGGAGTTCCATTTCCACTTCTCATTAGCTGGATGACCATATTAACTTTTTTGTGCAAGATGGTGGAAATGTCAACCTCACAGTATTGTTGGGAAGATCAAGCAAGATGAATATATGAAAAAAAAAAAAAAAAAAGACAGAGCAAGCGCTCAAGAGAAGTTCCATTTCCTCTGGTGTCACCACTCTGTGAATGTACCTCCCCCCAAAGTAGCTCATTTTTGGCCAGTAGTTTTTGTTTGTTTTAGTAATTATCATGGAAGCAGCATGCAGTTAACAGGTTCTCATAGTAACTCTGCTTTCAGCTTACTTTCTCAGCTGAACCAGGATAATATGAGTGGGGGGATAGTCACTGAGCCAACATGTCACATAGAACTTAGGCAGAATAGGCACAAGAGCGTAGGAACACAGCAGAGTCAACAAATGAAGAAAAGTCAGACAGTAATGCCACCTAAAGTGAGTTACATAGCTTCGTGTCCTCCCAGAGAGTGCTTTGACCCACTTCCCGACCTCATGGAACTTGGATTGCTTCATCTGCATATGGAGAATGAGCCCTGCTTTATGGATTGGTGAGAACATTTAGTTAAAAAATTAATTGCTCCAAGGGAAGGACTAACTGGGATTAGGGAAAAGGGAAAAGAAAGAGAAAAGGAGATACATACAGAGACAGAGAGAGAAAGAGAGAGAGAGAGAGAGTGCCCTGGGAGAATTGTACTGCTGATTTCTGTTAAGTTATTGAAAGGAATAGTAGGAACAGTTAATTCTTTTATTCCTTTTTAATTCTTTTGACCAATTTTTCATGCTTATATCTGGTAATCTGCACAACTAATTTGAAAAAAACATTATGCAATACAACAACCATTCTTGAATGCCTATCACGTTGCTTAGTGAAATTCTGTGTCACCTGTATTTTTTTTTAATTTTTTATTCTCTTTAAAAATAAAAAATAAAACTTTATTCTAAAAAATATTGTTTTAGGACTATAGTGTACGTGAACTATAATCATTGTAATGATTTTTATTATGTTTATTGTTTTCATTCTTCTTAAGACTTGCTGGATTTAGGTGAACAAAATACAGAGGAACAGTGCTCAGGCAAGGCTGCTCATAATAGCAATGCCTTTTTGAAGTTCTATGCGTGCTTTAAGCAAATCACACACACTGACAAGCAATCCTCAACACAACTGCGGCTTGTTCTTCATGAAGTTCAATCACTTGCCTTAATAATCACAGTGATTCAGATAGTGCTGCCACTCAGAACTTGATTAATCTTTCAGGATGATGATTTTTAACTTCTCTCAGTTTTCTAAGATGAATGCTTGTATGGCCTGGTAACCTAGAGGCTACAAGGCTTTGATCTTTGTTGGGTGAACTTCGCTTACGTGAGGATCTGATGTGTTGAGACAGCTGAGGTTACTCGTGTGACTATGTGGATGCGTAGGACCAAATGATTTTGCAAGACAAAAAACTTCCTTTTTGCTCTCTTTGTTAAAAAAAGGGAGACATTGCTTACTTGGGAAGGAGCCCCTACTTGTTAAAAATTATAAACTTAGACATTTACTCAAAAGACAGGAAAAAGAGCCCCAGGGCAGGCACACACATGGGGATAAAAGGTTTCTAAGGCTCCATCCCACGTGGTGAATTCATGATTTAGTTTTCAAATTTGAAACTGTAAAACATCAATAATTTTACCATTGGAGATCTGCCAGTGATGGAGTCCTTTGTGTACAAGTCTTTCCACTGAATTTGCTAGTGTTTTCCTCTTGGAATGAAGGGATCTGGAGTAACAGCTCAGTGGCACAAGTGCCTGTCTGGCAAGTGCAGCATCTTGAGTTTGAGTTCCAGTACCTTAAAAAATAATTTGTATCTAGAGTGATGGGAGCAAGGTTTCAGAAACTGTTCAACTAGATATATATCTTTTAGCACTTTTATTGTGGAATGAGAGGTACATTTGCTAGATAACAGGAAGATTCAGGTACAAGTTGCTAATTTAAAAACACTTTGAGAGAAGTGATTGTTTGGAAAGGAAGCCATCCTAGACTTCTTTTGTTCAAATTGTTAAAGCCTCATATTGTGAGGAGCAAAAAAATGGATTGTGTATTTTGGCATTACTTAAAACTTCAGAGCAAATAGTATGTTTTCAATAGCTACCAAATGCTAGAAGAAAATCTGATGTTTTTATTTTGAAGGATATATAATTTTAGCATTTAGATGATATGGTTTCATCAAAAACTGTTACACTTGTCTGCTTGTTTAAAATATGTACTTCACTGGTATGGAAAGTAGAGTAACATCCACTTAATCTTTCCTATCAAGCATGTTTTATTATTGAAAAGAGGCTTTACCTCTATCCAGCTTCTCTCTCTCTCTCTCTCTCTCTCTCTCTCTTTCTCTCTTTCTCTCTCTCTCTCTCACCTTCCCATCTTCCCTCCCTCCCTTCCTTCTTCCCTTCCTTCCTTCTTTCCTTCCTTTCTCTTTCTTTTTTTCATTCTTCTTTTATTATTTTATCTTTTTTTGAGGTCTTTCTTTCTTTCTTTCTTTCTTTCTTTCTTTCTTTCTTTCTTTCTTTCTTTCTTTCTTTCTTTCTTTCTTTTTTTTTTTTGTACACAGGGTCTCACTATGCAGCCCACATTCACAGTGATCCTCCTGCTTTCTGCCTCCCTAGTGCTGGGATTACAGGCGCGCGCCACCGCGCCCCGACTCCAATCGCCAGCTCAGCGCACCCGAAGGCGGGGCCGGCGCGGCAAGCGGAAGCAGGGATCGAACCCTGGCTGCTGCACTTACCTAAGCAAGTGCTTAGTCCGCTGAGCTATACCGCCAGCCCTTATTATTTCATCTTTTTAAGACAGGATTTCACTATGCATTTCAGGCTGGCATTGAACTGACTTTGGAGGCCAAGCTGGCCTTGCACTCAATGATCCTCCTGCCTCAGCCTCCCTGTTCCTGGGATTACAGTGTGCACCACTATGTCTGGTTGCAACCAGTTTCTTTATTTGTTTTATGCTACTATAGCAGAATGCAATAATGAGTAATTTATAAAGCACAAAGATTGATTTATTGTACTGACTGAGGTAGCTGAAGAGAAGGGATTCTCTTCTGTGAGGGATATTAGGGCTCATTATTGCATGATAGAAGGAGATTGGGAAAGACAGAAAAGGCTCAAGCATAGAAGGCAATGGCGAGGGCATGGAGTGAGGGCAGGGGACAAAGGACACCAATTTCAAACTTTGTGAGGAGTCCACCACTAGGAAAAACTGCAGGGATGGGAAGGGGATTTGGAGAAAGGAAGGGAAAGAAGCAAAGTGCAATGAAAATGGATTAGAACATTATGCATTTATGCCACTCACCAAGGTGGATACGGTTATTGTGTATCACGAGCATGTAACAATGAAAAAGAAATTTAAAAACTAAAGAAATAAACCCACTCTTGTGAGAATGGCATTGGTCTAATCCTGAGGTCAAAACTTTTTCTGCTTCTTAAATGCCTCATCTTTTCATACTGTTGGGATTAAGTTTCCAACATATGAACTTTGGGAGATGTATTTGAATTGTAATTCCTGTCTTGGTGATTGAAATGAGCCTCACCATTCAGTTCCATCTACTAACACCATTCCTCAATAGACTGTGTAAATTCACTTAGTAGGTGTAAAAATTAATCAAATACTTACAAAATATAGGAGAGTAAAAATATAATGGTGGGTAATTGGCAGTTAGAAGTTTATTCCCACCTTGACTGTGTTAGTTTATAAAGTAGGAGAGGACTCTACAAATTTCTACTGGAAATAAGAAATTTGAGTTTTTTAGTTAAAATTTGTAGCTTTCAATATGCAGGACTGTGAAACTCAAGTCCAATAGGATAAATTGTTTGGGAAGAAATTACTATCAAGTCGATGCTACTTTTACTCAGGTTGATAGGATTATGGAAAAACTAGATCCTCTGAGAAGCTGTAGGTGGTACTACTTATATGGTGTCCCCTTTCCAGATAAAGAAACCTTCAGTGTGAGTTACATGCAATTTCTGCAACATGCACAAGCAGCACACCCTGAGCCTGTTGTGGACCGTGAGTTTAGCTTTGGCACTGCTCATTGACTGGGCTTAGAATTTCTCAGTTTCAGGGTTTTGGGCAAGACCTTAAGTGTTGTGATTTCTTAAGGAAACAGTGCAAATGAGCTAATGCATGGGAAAGCAGCAAGGTGTAGCAGGAGTTTACAATGCCAAAGGCCAGAGAGCTCTATTCACAGGAACTGAGAGCTGAAAGCTGTTATTAGAAGAGCAGAAGAGTCAACACCAGGATGTGGTAACAGACTGAAGGCAGAATGTGGATCCGAATGACATTCCAGCTTTGTGGCTGAGGTGACAACAAAACCACTGGATATAGTGTCTGACAATTGCTTTCTGTTCAAGGACAACCACAAATGGAACAGCTATCACGTGGGGCACATTCTTCTAAGTAAATCAGCATATGTAGTTGAGAATCCATTCAGTGAAAGCAAACATTAAAACTGGCCTGTAGATTATGCAATCTAGTCATGATCTCCATCTTGTTTTGTTCCTGTGTGGTTCTGTAACAAATGTCAGCATGGTGAAATTATGGATTTTTTAACATAACAACATTTTTCATTTATTGATTGTTCACTTAACTGTATGGAAGGCATTCTACTACTTTTTTATGTGCACCATTTTATTTATGGGTTATAATTTTTGTCCCCAGTTTACATACAGCAATATTAAGGTTTAGGGAGATGAAGACCCGTGGGTAGAGTCTACTGGTGACAATACTAGAGCCAAGACTCAAATCTGAGCTCTTTAACCAACAACCCATTGCCTTAAGCATTTGGCAGCCCACCTCATGCTTAACTTTCTGATCATGACCTACATGGAGGAAAAACCTTTCCTCCTTCATTAGCTTTGAAATTACAAAGCATAAAGACAGGTGGCTCACACAAAAGGGGATGAGCATTGACAGAAAATCAAGCCCAGCTCCCACATGTGAACCCAAAGTCTTGTTTCTGTAGTCCATCCTCCTCTTCTTCCTCTTGCTCCCCCTTTCCCTCTTTTTCCTCCAAACCATCATCATCACCATCTGAACTCTGAGATTTCCAAATTAATTTTGCCTCCAATTGTCTGTGGTATAATTTTATAAAATGGCAATTTTATAAGAACTAGCAGATCTTGATGTCACTAGTCCAACTAAAATTTGCTGAAACAAGAGTGATAGAAGTTGTTATCAAGGAAAACTAAACAGGTACAGAAATAACCACAGATCTTTGTAGAAACTGCACAAAGTTGATGTCTCTTAATGGGTTACACTTCAAAATAAAGATAAACTAATGAATCTGAGTTAATCAAAATCTCAAGCTTTTATCTCAAGCCAAAACTTTTGATCAAATGCAATTTGTAGGACATGGCTTTGGTTGATTCTCTTTCCCATAATATATGAGAAAAATTGTATCTAATGTATAAGGTATAATATACTAAATTTTCCACCTAGAGGACTAAGAAATTTGAATGGTAATATTTTAAAAAATAATTAGACACTATGGATATTAAAATGTACATTACTTTTTCATTTATTGTGGGCAAGTCATTTAACCTCCTTATTTTAACTTTACTTATTTTATCACCTACAAAATAGGGGGGAAAATCTTTGTCACCAGAAGTTTTATTAAACCTCTACTGTAAGTCTGTTCAAGACACTAGAAACCCATACAGTACCCAGATGTCAAAAGGTTCTTCAGTTTGAAAATTCTCCTTTTTCCCTGGGTGTTTCACTTTCAAAATTTGATGAACTTTACTATGAGTAGAAGATTTACTTGTTTACTGATTTTTTTTCTATAAGAAAACTCACTCTCACCCTACCCTGAAATGTTAGACTCTTAGCACACTTAGAAATAACTGTCACACAGTGAAGACTAGTCGAGTGTGTACCAAATACCTAAGGCTCCACACACAAAAGCTCCTCTGAGCACCATTTGTTAAAATACTGATTATTATTTTTATTCTATTAAAATTCATTTAGTAGTCATTTATCCCTGTACAATGTTAAAGGACGCAAATTAGCATTTAGAAATTTGAAGTGGAAGAATGTACAGAAACATGCAGTCTGTGTACTGCACGGTCTTGTCTTCAAGATCCGTTGGTTGACATCCCTAAGTGAGTGCTTTTGGGGGTAGATTGGAATAAACCATTTTTTAAGAGAAGGAACACCAACTTCATAGCAAGGCTATGGCTTGTTCTACCTCTATTAGTACTATTTTAAAGTCTCTACTGAACTAAAGGAAGGAAGAATACATATTTGCTTACATAGTTACTTCAACTGACAGAAGGGAACTTTTAATTCATATTCAAAAACAAAGAGAAAAACACCAATACAAAGAGAGAACCTGAGTTTTTAAGAGGAATTACAGCTTTCATACCGCATGAAGATCTGGGCAGTTGAACTATTTCTACTTTTATTAGAAAAAGAATTAAAAGCTCTAGTTATTTAGGGAATTTATGTGAAATCATTTTGCATTCAAGAATCAAAAATGACATAATCAATATTGTTAGCCTATCTGTGCATATTTGGAATATACAATGGTGATTCTCAGTTTAGGGGCTTGGAACATGCATAAAACATACAATATCTTGATCATTTGCAATTTCTTTATCCCTTTGGCTTTTTCATCCCCTTTGACCTTTCTTTTCCCTCCCACAAGTCTCTTCCCATATCCAAGAGTTTACCTTTCAGTCTGCTGTCCTTTCTCTTCTATTTTCATTTAGTTAGTTATACTTTAGACGTCTTTCATGACATATGCAAATTTCTCAATTCAGCTTGCTTCACTTAGCCAGTGCTCTCAAGCTCCACCCATTTCCTGCAAATGGCATGACTTCACTCTTCTTCATGCATGAGCATCATTAGCTTACTTTTTATTCAGAGCCTTGCACAATGTTAATCATGTCAGAAACGCACTACATGCTCAATGGCCATATGAATGAACTTTATAAACTCAGAACAGGGGGCAGCGGAGATGGTTCAGTAGAATAAGCACTTGCCTGGCGAGTGCGAGGGCCTGAATTCAATCCCCGGTTCCGCAAAAATAAATAAATAAATAAAGGAAAGAAAGTAAACTCAAAACAGTTACTGGCCATGCCTATTTTATCAGCTCTCTTAAGCATTATGCAAAATATTTGGACACTCAGTGTTTCACTGAAGTGTGCTTGCTTCTTATCTTTGAAGGCAGACAATGAAATAGAATGAAACGCTACAAGAGAAATTTTGGTAGGGGAGGTGTGGGGAAATTAAGGAAGAAGGATGATGCATTAGGTTGAGGCTCATGTGCCACTACATTACCTGAGGTAAAAGAGCTAGTGCTTGGCTACAGGTGCTCTAAATTAGCATCATTGCAGTAGCTTGGTTCCTTTCCCTGGAAAGTTCATATATGGCTTATTCAAAGGGGATCCTGGGGAACTATTAACATAAATAAGGGATCACAAATTTACTGGGCCATACTCACTGATGCTGGATGACCAACTCATGCTATATGCATGATATGGGCCAACACCAGGCAACTGGAATCATGGGTCATGGGCTAAACTGTAGATTTCTATGATGATGTAAGAAAGCTTAGAGCCATGGTTCTCAGAATAGATAGGCTTGCTTCTCTGAAGTAAGAGCAGCACTCATGTGCCAAATTGATATTCCAGTCATGAAGAAGGAAAGAACTTGCTAGAACATGATTCTTTTCCTGATCTTGGTTTCATTTCCCACTACCTGTGTGTGAGGTAACCTGTCTTTACCTGCTACGCATTGATTAGTGAAGAAAGCTTGAGATGTAGCTTTAGGATTGATCCTTAGATGCAATTCGGTGGCCATTAAAGTATCAAATTGGGGCCTTAAAATAAGTGATTGAAGAATCAACCTAATTCAAACAATTCAAGAACAAACAAAAGTGGCTGTAGATGCCTTTATTTGCTTTATAGTCTTGGTAGGTCTCAGTGTAACACTTTTTAAGCTTTGCTGCAGGTAACTTAAATATTTTTGGTTTTTAAATAGCCCGTAGATTAGAACTCTGTAGATAAATCATCCATTTGCTGAGTGAAATCCCTTAGAACCCATACACTAAATATGTTTTGTTTGAATACCTCTAATACCTAGTTGTGAAACTAAGCTTATCCTCAGATGATTTTATCAGTGGACAGCTGCTTAAAGTTTAGCAAAGCACAATTATGTATATTCTTAAGCAGAAAAGCTTATTCTTCCTCACGTAGACAACCAATGGACAAAGAACCATTTTAGAGCTGTGAACCTCTCACTGTCTACTGATTGAACTCTGAACTGTGCTTTTCTGAGGCACGGAGGGCAACAGGCTTTGCTTCCTTAAGCTATGATGCCGTATTGTGACTGACATATGCAATATGCACCATTAGCATGCTATAGATTTCCAACATGAAATGACTTGGCATGCCGTAAAATCCTACTGGAATTGTAGCCCTCTTTGAGTACATTAACATGTCTATTACTATCTCCTATAATAAGTGCATCACATTTATTTCAGACAGTTGTAGAATTATGCTTTGGCCTTATTCACAATTTATCCTATGTGTATTTATTGAGTAATGATGTCTAGATTTCTTCCTGTACATTTTTATAGCTCCCCAGTGTTTTCCATTCTATTAAAAAGGATTATCCTACCAGAAAATATTAGAGACAAAAATATAGAAAATATATTTTTATATTTACAAAACACCGGTCGTCCAACTCATTTTCAGTATATGCTAGTTGAAAGGGGAGAGCTGACAAGAGCATTGGATTTGCTAGGAGTTCTTGAAGCACAGATTCTCTGTTTACTGGGGAAAAATCTTGCTAAATTACAATTCATTTTGCCATGATAATAGCAGCCTGATAAAATTCATCACTGCATAAAAAAAATCCTGCATGAGAAAAATAAATGTAGGTTGTATCCATTTCCTATGTAAAATACTGAGATGTGCTCCAGACTTTATCCAGGGAAAAGCAATTATTTGTACAATATCTTTGAAGTAAAGCATAATAAAATGGAGTAGTAAATGTTATATTTGAAAGCTGCTGTAACTTCCAATAATTAAGCACTGTGATGGGAATGTTCTAACTGCAGGGGTGGGAGGAGGGGACTGTCAGTTATTCACTGTATGGATTCCACTTGCTTCCACTAAATCTGTTGAAGAAAAAGATTGTGTCCTAAAGGCAAGGGCAAAAAGGTAGCATGAACGGGAGTATGAAGTTGAGAGTGTTTAAAGGTATCTCTGATTATTCACTCACTGTTGAAACAGTAGAATATTGACAGATGCAGAGAACTAGGCGGGCAGGAAGTGTCAACGTTTATGTGTGCAACTACAAGGAAGCTTGTTGGACGTCTTTCACAGTCGGATGACAACCCAGTTATACTGATTTAAAGGTGGTTATTCAAGTTTCGACAGATAGATAAGTTCTCCCACCAATTTTACAGCTGCTAAACGTTCTTCCAAGGTGTATTCCACTCTCACCAGCAATGGATGGGAATTCCCACTGCTGTGTCCTTATCAGCATTTGCTGTTGCCAGTGTTGTGGGTTTTAGCTGCTCGAAAGGCATGCAGTTATTGTTTCATCATTTCAGGTTGTAATTCCCTTGAAACATATACCACAGTGATCTTTTCTTATGATTATTTGCTATGCATAATTCCTCCTCTCTTTGGTAAAAATAGCTTTCAGATTTTTCCAATTATTTTCATTTGTACTGTTTGTTTTGTTATTGGTAGGGTGTAAAATTTCTTTTTGCATGTGGCTCCCAGTCCTCTTTGAAATATGTATTTTTGTAAATATGTTCTTCTAGATTATGGCTTGTTTTATTTTCTTAACTCAAATTTTTCATTCTCATTTTATGTTTTAAACTCTAAAATGGGAGTTTCAATGGCCTAAGCCACACCAGAAGCACAGATGGGAGGCCTGACCCACCCATCACGTTCTTCCGAGGAGTCTACAGGAAGGCTCCTTATAATCCCACAGAGTTCAGACAGCAAGAACAGGAGTATATCTGCAGGGAAAATAGGATTTATTTTGGAAGCACATCCTCTGTGCAAACTTAGTCCAAGAAGTTAATATGGACATATTGGTTTCCTTGTTAGCAATTGATGCATAGTTGAAGTAGAGTTAACCACAGACATCTCTAGAAAATTTGTAGAAAATTTTAAATGCTCCATTTCTCTGCTAGTTTTTTTTTTTTTTTATATTGGCACACAGTCCTAGCAGATGTGATTTACCACATAGAATCTGAATGTAATTTCAACATGAGGTGCAAATCCTGGAGATCAGGAGACCAGGTGGAGTTCTCATGTGAAGCTTTAGGTCAAGCTATATTTTATATAAGCTCTTTAACTGGGTTCTTCACTGTTTAGAAAGAGGATACTCCTAAATGATAAAAGAGGAGAGGAGAGTATTCTATGAGTGTATACTTAATCTCTGAGAAAGAGTTTATTGTTCCATTTTTGTTATGATACCAATGAAAAGTACCTAAAAATTCAAGTCAACACCTTGCACCTTGACAATGTCTTGTTGATCCTTTCCCCAACTCTTGCAGCAATGTGGGGCTTATATGAAGAAAAACATATTAATGAGCAGAAACCATTAGTAGCAGTGGCTGAGGACTCAGTTTGGATATATAACATATGCCTATTATTACAAATCAGATCGGGATAGCCCTGCACATGGCCTATCTGACCTGGGCTTTATAATGCCACTTAGGATAAAGTTTTATTCTGAGTCAAAAAAATCAGTAGCATTGTGTCATGTGACTCTTGTATGATCTGATGAAATGAACAACTTAGCTGAATTCCCAGGGGTGTAGGCTAAGTTGAAAAATCACTGCCAAAGATCTCCTTGCTTTATGTTTCTCCTCATGTAACACTCTTTAAATAACATTTTTATGGAAGTGGAGAACAGATGAGGGGTGGTCAGCACTTGAGCAACTGGCAGCATAGGAGGAGGATGAGTGTGTCCATAAAAGGACATGAAGCATTGAAATGAGGCTGTCCAGTATAGTCCAGTATATTGATTATTATGGCTGAGAGATGAGAGATAGAGATAGATGGAGAGAGAGAGAGAGAGAGAGAGAGAGAGAGAGAGAGAGAGAGAGAGTCAGAGCAGTGTGATCAAAATTGTATATTCATTGCATATTAATGTGACCACATGCAAGATTTTGGAAAATTGGAGTAAGATTGATCCATTATATTCACAGCATTCTCCTGGTTTGTGATATTATATTATGCTTTTAAAAGGTGTTACTCTAAGGAGAAATTAGGTGGAGCATGGATGGGATATCTCTGAATTATTTTCACACCCATGTGTGTAAACATGCAATTATTTCAAAATAAATAATTTAAAGCACCTGACAACCAAGCAAGGTATAACAAGCATTAGTGTAAGGGGGCTGCCCAGTGCAGGGGTCCTAACCAAGTCAGCTGTGGAGGAGGCGACCCACAGCAGTAGCCCAGAAGCCAGTGTTCACAGCATAGAGGAAGAGAAAAGAATTCACATTGCACTGAGGTGGAGGGAGTCTGACCAAGGTGCCAGAGCTGAAGAAATGAGAAGAGCGGTCCATGAGAGCAGCCAGGTTGTCAAGGGTGACACACACAAAGTGATGACCTTTGGAGGGAGCAAGGTAAGCAGAGCATTCATGTGGAGGGTCCTAGCTGTGTGCAAGGTGATTGGGAGACTTCCACATGTGGTTCTTGAGATGTGGCAGATGGGATAAGGGTGAGGACCACACCCACTGTAAGGGGCATCCTGGCAAGGGGTACAGGACCCCAAGGAGGGTGGGGAGCTTATTCACATGGAGGAAGAGCTCAGAAAGGGGAGCTACTCCCCTGGGAATGGAGTCAGCACACAGAGTTAGGGTGCAGGCAGCTGGGGAGGGCTGTGGTGGGGCTTGTGGCCCATGGTGGGAGCAGGCAGCCAGGGCGTCATCAAGTGTGGGATGCTGGGCCTTGGGGAGGGTGAGCAGAGGGCACCAGAAGGTACAGTGTGTGGCAGCAGTGAAGGGGACTGGCCACATTTAAAGAAATGATCACATAAGCTGTAATGTTTTTAGTGTTGGAGGGAGGTGTAAAAAGTATGGGAAAAGAAAAATCTAAAATTAATGCCCAGCACTCACTGTGTTGTGAGCAGAAATGATGTGATCATTAGGATGTAGGACACAAAGAACTTTGGGATGATGTTTAGGTACCAGAGTGGCACCTTGCTTCAAGAACTTAATTTGTTCCAACACTCTGGGGAAGACACTATGGTTGTTCTCACCTCTCATTGCAGAGCCCACGAATGGATACAAACTTTTTGCTAGACATTTCTGGAGGCAAGCAGAATTGTCCGGACACAGAGGCCTTCACAAACCGAGGTACTGCTGTACCATTCGCTAAAGGAACTAGAAGTCTCTGATGAACAGCTGATTCTCAGGCTAGTGAAAAGGAACTAGAAAGCATGAAGTGTCCTGCTGTAAGGGAAGGATTTGCATAATGGTGAAACGTCAGGAAGACCTTGATGCCAGCTCGAATAAACTTGCCCTGAGCAAATCTTCTTTTTTTTAATATATTAAAAAAATTAGTATTTTTAGTACAGGGGCTACAGAATCTCATTACACAGATCAGATTCAAAGCGATCCTCCTCCTGTTTTCAGCCTCCCAAACACTGGGATTACAGACACGCACCACCACGCCCAATCTCAATTGCCATCTCAACGTGCCACGGGGGGTTGGAGGGGCGGACATCCCACATCGTATTCTGGGGATCAAACCCAGTCTCTGCGTGGGCAGGCACTTTAGTCCACGAGCTATCTGACCGGCCCTACCCTGAGCAAATCTGATACATGAATAGCAGGAAAATAAATAGAAGTAACGTGTTAAAGCCTATGAATAAAATTAATCCATAATGCATGATATGTAATTTATCCAATTTTAAGGTCAGCATGTAACATGTTCACATTGCCTCACAGTTCATTCTTCTAAACAAAATATTAATTTTGAAGACACTTTACAGTAGATACAGCCCTGCAGAAATTACCTCAACTTAGAAAATGATCATCATTCATTATGGACTGAATTCAAATTGTGTGTCCTCTGGTAAGACACAATAAGAGAAACCCAGTGTCACTTTTCTGGGGGCCCTTTCAAAATGTGCTCCTGAATCTAGTCAAGACAGAGCATCACACAAACATAAATTGAAAAGGACTCTTCAGAAGTGTTATGATTGTCAAAGCTGAGAAATAAATTGAAATAAACCTTCAGATTGAAAATTAAATATTCATGGTAACAGGATTCCCTTACTACAAGAAAACATAGTTTAGGATAGTTGGAAAAACTAGAATGGAGTCTAAGAAATACACACAGAAGCACAATACAGCAATTGGATATTTAGCTGGCAAATGCACTCCTTTGTTGAAAATGATAAGATACTGGCCCACTTCCAGTATGTCTGTGAGTCTGAGATTGTTTCAATTTTTAGTGAATATTTAAAAATAAATGCGAATTTTAAAAGCCTGCGTCAGGAGAATTTGAACAGCTCAGTTCTTAAGTATCAATGGTTATAAAGATTAGCATAAAACAAATTGTCCCACTGATTATAAACCTGTAATGTAATTAGATTGAACCATAATGATAGTTTATCTTAAACTGTTATGGAAAGTTTAAATCATAAATACAGCAAGAAGTACAGTGAACACTCAGAACTCAGCTCCAGAAGTTATTAGCAGATGGCTGATTCTGTCTTGCCTCAACCTCTTTTTTCCCTTTAAAATGATTACTTGCAAGAAAATATAGGCCTCATAGTATCAGGAAATCTCTTGGCGTATAGCTCTGTACAGGGAGAGCTTGTGTATTTTTCAGGTATGACTATAAAAACAGTACTATCACATATTAAATGCAAAAGCAATAACCTCTCAATATTTTCATCCTTGCCAGGATGCCCCTTACTGTGGGTGTGGTCCTCATCCTTATCCCCTATTTCTTCTTGTGTCACACATGTCATTTTCATAGTTGTTTTTTTAAAATAGTTTCAAAAGAAAAATCAAGATCCACGTATTACCTTTAGTTAATATATTATTTTGACTTTATTTAATTTGCAATTTGTAGGTTTTCTCTCTCTCTCTCTCTCTCTCTCTCTCTCTGTCTCTCTCTGTTCAAGTTATTTGTAGTCCTCTACATTTCTTCACAAAAAAGAAAATTCTGTTGGTTGCACTAACCTGATGTTTTCTATTTGCTGCAAACTGGTTCTTAAACCAGGTATTGACCCTGGTTTGGGACTCACTTGGAAGGTGATTTGTGTATTTCTTGCTGCTTTCTGTTAAGCTGTTCAGTATGTTGGCATGTGTTTAGTTTTCTCTTTTTGTTAGGATTCATCATGGGGTTTCTTGTTTTTTACCTTTGCGTTTAATTTTATTACTTTTTAAAATATTTTATTCATTTTAATGAGAAAAAAGATAAAATAGCAATGAGACATTTTCAAAAACAAGTTACTAGGAAGTTACAATAATTAATACATTGTATATTGTTGTCTTCATAGTAATTATTCAGAAGACAAGATGTAGATATGATATCTAAACAATATTAGTACAAACTTTTCTTCTCAGTGAAATAAGCAAAAGTAGCTTCATATCTACCTTAAAGTATCTTTATATCTATCATGTGTATACATATATATATTTTTTTCCACTATAAAATGGTCCTTTGTATATCCCCCTTTTTTGTTTTGTTTTGTATGAGATGGGTGTTTCATTGCTGTTAGAGAAGCTGTATTTGGAGAAGTCTTTAAAGGACCTTTTCACCCTTGATGCCAGTCCAAAGACTGTAGGTACTTGAATTCAGCAAAGTAGCTCAAAATAACCCAATAATCCATAGTAGTAGTGAGTTATCAGCACAGTTGGCAATTGTCCAAAGTTGGTGACTTGAGCCTTTTACAGTTCAGCATATTAATACAGCTTTATTTTTTATACCTAGAAGCAAGGTCAGTGAGGACTCAGGACATAAAAGAACCTCTGCTGTGACATCCTGTAACTCAGTGGTATCCCATAGTTTCTGATGAAGGAGATTATGGGGCCACAGAGGAAAGTGATTGACAATGTAGAGTGTGCCTAAGGAGAGTCATCTAGATAGAAAATATTCTCTCAGGATTTCACAGAGAGCAAACTGGTCAAACAATGGCCATGACTCATCCCAATGGCTGACACTGACAAAAGGTCCAGTGCTGTACATAGTTCCAGGGTAAATCCTGAGAGGATTTGACTGACCTTATTGTCTTTTTTTTTTTTTTTTTTTTTTTTTTTTTTTTTTTTTTTTTTT
>PVKA01031083.1:0-26653 GCA_004027165.1 Ctenomys sociabilis
TTTTTTTTTTTTTTTTTTTTTTTGTGGTAGTACCAGGGATTGAACTCAGGACCTTGTGCCTACCAGGCAAACACTTATTCCACTGAGCTATCTCCCTGGCCCCAAATTTTAGTACAGGGTCTCACTACACAGATCAGACTCATAGTGATTTTCCTGTTTTCAGCCTCCCAAGCACTGGGATTACAGATGCACACTACCATGCCCAGTCTTGGTCAAGAATATTTTTGAGTGCACTCTGATCTTGTAAAGATGCTTGTTTGTGTGTTCTGTGTACTTGTTTATGTGTTTGTATGTTAATCATCATTCTGTGAAAAGATAGTCCTCCTTTAATTGGAGCTTTGGGATATAGACTTAAAAGCTTAAAATGCTTTCTTCTGAGTTATCAGAAGTCAAGTCTAAGTGATAGCAAAATTGGCTTACTCACAGGTCATCAAAAATTTAGGATAATTTACAGAAATTCCTTTGAATAGGGAGATATTGTTGGATAGTACTCCAATCAGTAAGTAGAGGGGCGTTCAACCTTTGTTCATTAATAAGGAGCCCATAATAATCTCCATAGTGTCTTGGGAGACATCTCCAATGATGTGGTCATTAGTTAAAGGATAAAGATTTTCAGAAAAATTACAATAAGATTTTCTCATAAAGTATGCTCTTGGTACAGAAGTAAACTAAGAAACATATATATGGTAATTCATTATTGTTAACCTCATAGTGTATTAAACATATTCATGATTCCAGATGTACAGGTTTTCCAGAATGTAAATCAAAGATTGCTTATTGTGATAAGATTTTTCTTTCAGATTCAGACCTCTGCCTTTAACAAAAACTTATGGTGCATAACCCATACAAAAAAAATGACAAATTAGAGCTGGGTAGGATAGTTTAGTGGCATAAGTGTCTGCCTGGTAAGATCAAGGCCCTTGAGTTTAATCCCTGGTACCAAAAAGAAAAAAAAGGCAAATTAGGTAGAAGCTTCTTATGTATTAGATAGAGATGACTGATCAAAGGGTTATGCTATGTCAAAATAAAAAAATTAAGTTTTTTACAGAATATCTTCAGGATTGTCATGCTCCAAAGTTATGTATCATTTTGATTTCTAAATTTCTGTGTAAAAATATGTAATTATTGCTTGCTAACATTCTATAAGAATTTAAATATTAGAATATCCATGTTTGTTAGAAAATAACAGTTCCATTTTATATCTAATGTGTTTGATATTCAAATAGACAGTAATGCTAAACTTACTGCCTGCATTATAGGGTAATGTCATTAAGCTTTTCTCCCAGATGTTTAACAACTAAGGTTTGGAGACTGAAAACTAGAAATAGATGAGCTAAGATGATAGCCAATATTTTGGTCCTACTCCTCTGAGGTCTGTGAGGACTGAGGACATAAGGAAACCTCTGCTGCAACATCTTGTAACTCAGTTAAGTTCTTTATTTTCTCACCAAGAGAATTATGAGACCACAGAGGAAAGTGATCAGTGAAGTCTAGTAGCCAAAGGAGAGTCACCTAGACAGAAAAAAAATCTCTCAAGCTTTCACAGAAAACAACTTTGTCAAGCAATGACTGTGACTCATGCAGATGGCTGACACTGATAGGATATCAGTTTAAGAGATGCTATACTTGGTTCCAAGGTAAATTCTGAGATTTAACTGACATTGTTAGATTAAAAAAGTTACTGTTCTGGGCTGGGGAGACGGCTCAGTGGAATAAGCACTTGCCTGGCAAGTGCAATGGCCTGAGTTCAATCCCGGTTCTGCAAAAAAAAAAAAAAAAAAAAAGTTACTATTCTATTTATACAGGTCTTGCTTTAACTTGGTCTAAACCATCAGCAGAAAAGTGTAACCATGAGATATAAAAAGTAATGCCATGATAATATGCTAACTTTATAGTTCAAATCACTAACAACTTCTGACAGTTGCCAGTGTATTGGGAACTCATTACTGTTATGGATTATTGGACTATATTGCTGTATACATGTACCAAAAACCTTTGGACTTGCATAAAGAACAAAAAGATCTTCTACAGAGTTCTCCAAATACAGCTTCTCCAGCTGCAGTGTAACACCCATCATTCATAAAGGGAGAGGTGCTGGGAGTGACTGAGGCTGGAAATTGATCACACATGGGAGAGCATGATAAGGCTTCAAGGTGCCTAAAGCTTCCAATCTAACTAAGAAAAGCATTCTACCTGGTCAATGCCAACTGTTAGTTACTAGGCAACCTTATGTATTGCTACTTTTCAAAAGTATAAATAAATATCCCTACTGTTGTTTTTTGGGTCCTTTGACAATCAGGCATGGGCTACCACTTGACCTCAGCTGTTACCTCTTGTCCTTGTTTTCTAAATCCCTCTGCTATTCTCTCCCAGGTACCACTGAGACACCAACAAGCTCCTACACTAACCTCTTGGCCATCAAAGATAGAGATAAAGACCACAAAATGATAAGTTCAGCACCCTCTACTCTCATGCCACATCAAGAAATCTCCCTGGAACTTCCCCAGTAACTTCAACAAAACCCACAACAGAAACCATACCCAGTCACTGAGACTGGCATAGATCCACTGAGCAAGAAACAGTCCCTGGAGTTCAATTATCCAGCTTCTAATAAACACTTCTTTTGCAACCTCTCCTTTCTCTTATTTCCATTTCTCAGTTCTCTCTTGATTTAACTTCTGACCCATTAAGTTTCACTAGACCCTTTCCTACTCTCATCTCCTAGTCACTTCCTGGTCTCACCTCCAAGCCAAGATCACTTCTCTTTATGCCCTCTAGCTATGTCCTTGAATAACACATATATGTAACTCTCCAGATGAGGGTGTTCCCTAATACACACTTTAAAAACACCTCTATTTTCAGGCTGGGCAGCTCAACACGGCCCTTATAGCCAAATAGCCTTAGCTCAACCCTGAAGAACTGATCCAAGCTTCTCTAGAGAGTTGTTATTTGCAGGAAAGTTCTAGTTCACAGAGGAAGAATGCAAAGAACCAAGTCACCTAAAGCCAGGCCAGCAAAAGATAAGGAAGACCTGTTGTCTCTCAAGAGTTTCTTTCATCCAGTCTCACTCTCATTTTGTCATTTGAGTCCTGTTTGAGTGTCAGTTCTCCTTGGAAGCTGCCCTTGCCTATCCAGGCTGAATTCCTTCTTCCTGGATCTGCCCCTGGGCCATCGTGTGGATGGGCACAATTGCACATACTACTGTGTGTTGTGGTTCACTTAATAGCAGGGTCTGTGTCTGTAATTCCTTGAAAGCAGGAGCTGTGTCCTAATAATCCCTGTTCCTCTCCCACAGCGTAACTTAAGTCCTGGAATGCAGTAATATTCCTGTTTAACAAGTAAATGTTCTTTCAACTGAACTGAACTTTGGGATAGTCAGAGGCAGGCTCTGGATTTGCATGAGTATGATCATCAGAACAGCAAAGCCAAAGCATGATGGTAGAAAATAGCAGGGGGATGGAAGAATTAACACCCCAGGATACACTGCAAATGCGTAGAAATCTGATTCAAATTTGTTATATCAAAGAGATGTTCCAACTCCTTGTAACTACAAACCCTTGAAGAATTAGAGGTGAGGTTTGATTCAGGAGCTCAAGCACTATTACAAGTGTTTGGATTTCACAGCTGCAAGATAAAAATACAGTTCTGAGCTAGAGATGGTGGCACACACCTGTTGTCTCAACATTCAGGAGGCTCAGGCAGAAGGATTGCCCTGTGAGTTCAAGGCCAGCCTGGGCTTTGCAGTGAGTTCAATGCCATTCTGAACTACACAGCAAGACCCTGTCTCAAAAAGACAAAAATAGAACCATAAAATGCAGAGCTGGCCAGTCTGCAGGTGGCTTTTTCATTACAAATCATCTCCTGGGTGTTCTGGGATGAGCCAGCCTATACACAACCAAGCAGGGTGCATGGTGAAGCTGGACCTGTGGATCCTAGTGGGCCCATTTAGCTCCCACCCTCCTCCATAACCTACCATCACAGTGACAGCACCCTGGTGCCTGCCAGCCCTGGTGTCCTCTCTAGCCAGCCTCACCTCCAGTGGCTTTTGTATGTCCACAGGTCACCAAGAGTTAGAAACCTGGGGTAATTGACTTGAGTGTGGGTTTCTTACCTCTGGCTCCCCAGGAGCTGCCGCCTGTCCCCAAAGCCCTGGATGTGAGAAGCAAACTTCAAGCTGGAGTACTTCCAAACAGTGCAGGTGCGATCTGCACAGCACCCACTTGAGCACCAAGAAAATTCCCACAGTTGAGTCAGGATCAGGCTGTGCGATTGTAGTAAATTAGAGAATTCTGGGTTGATCAAAGAAGAGATGGGGTTGCAGGAGCAGTAACACAAACAAGATTTTCTGGGAGGCAATTAGACAGTGTGGAATGCAAGGAGGCAAGAAACCTTCCAGAGATGGCAGGCAAGATCTCTCCCAGGTAAGCACAGGGACCAGGGTTCAATCTCCAGCACCACATGCCGCATTGGCCCCACCCATAGGTTCTTTGAGCCAGCCGCAAAAACTGGGCATGGTGGTGCATGCCTGCAATCCCATGGCTAGGAAGCTGAGACAGGAGGATCACTAAGGCCAAGCTGTGTAGTGAGACCCTGCACCAAACACATTTTTAAAAAATGTGATCTTGAAGAACACATCTCTTAGAGGAGGGTTCACAAGCTCACTAGGCTGGATATGAAAGCTCCATTGGGTGGAAATCAGGCCTCTACATCCCCAGCATGTTCCCACTGTGATTTTCTTTCAAGAAATTAAGTAAATGATTATTGTTTAAGTATGAATGTAACTTTATCATTTTTAAAGCCTTGCTTACTATACCTTCCATAAGAACAGGAGCAGGAAGGCACCTTCCATCCACTCTGTCACTAGGGACAGGGGTGAGGACACAGGCTCAGGTGTGTTGAGAGGATCCTGGGGACAGAGACAATAACATCCAGCAGTGAGACCAGGGCTCCAGGCCCCGCGAAGTCCTGCCTGTTCCATTTGGCCAAAATGCTAGGGAAGCTGGGGGAGCTGTACTCATTTCATATGAGAGGCAGGACCAGATTGCCTTCTGCCTGGAACTGCTGCCTTATACAAAGGTCTCATCCCGCAGCCAGGGACCATTCACTCTTTTATTCTTTTTGTAACAGAATGGAGCAGAGCAGCCCTTGTAGGAGTTGAAGTAGTACCATTGGCTTGGCTTTGTTTTGTTTTCCCCACTGTCTTGATTCAGGGTTTTTGCAAGGTGAGCAGTATAACACTGGACACATTTTATAAGATTATTTTATAATGAATTATATTTTATAATGAATTCTGATTATTTTATAAAGAATCAGAAACCTGTCCATATACTAAAGACCAAAGAATCCAGCTGAGGGCCTGGATCCTACAATGTGTCTTGTGTGAATCCAGCTGAAGACCTAGAGACCATAATAATGCCTTCTACAAGCCCAGCTGGAAGCCTAGAGCCCACGACAATGTCTTTTGCAGTCCTGTTTCATAGATGCGTGCTGGGAAGGCCCAAAGGTCAGTGGTAAAAGCTAGGAAGTCTATGCTAGCAGGATGAAGGATTTGTGCTAGCAGGCTGAGGAATCTGTACTGGAGCCAGGAAGCAGTGCACAAGGTAACAATCAGAGCTCCCCCCAAAAGTACCACAGTTATCCTCAGCAACAGTGAGGTCCTGAACTCCTCCTAGGATAAGAACAGCTGTGCTTCCATCAGGAAAACCACTGCAAGGAGCTTCTCCAGGAGGCTGAGAAGTGCAGCATCTTCCCCTCTGGAACCAGGTAAAGACCAGAGCTCCCCAAAATGAGCTGCAGCCATCCTCAGCGGCAATGAGGTCCTGAGCCTCTCCTCTGAGGAGAACAACCCTCTCCACCAGGAAAGCCAGCATGACAAGGCCCTCCAGTAGAACAGCCAAAGAGAACCAGCAGCTCCTATAGCTTCCCTAACAGCCTCCAACAGCCTCTCTGGTTCTGTCTCTTATGCTGCTAGCAACAGTCCTCATCTGGGCATCCTATACCCAGGCCCACACTAGTTCACTTCAGCTGGATGTAACAAGTCAACCTCCAGTTGGCAACATGCCACACCCACTTCTCATCTATAGCTGTTCCTAAGATTCATTTGGGCATTTTACAGTCTGTGGAACTAAGGCCTAAGAGAAGTCCTGCCCAAGGCTTCATAACTCGAGTCCTACAATGCCTTTTCCATAATAGAACATGTTCCAGCCTTTGAGCCCTAGGGGGCGCCAGCAAGTCTTGCCTTTTCCTGACTTGCACTGACAAAGCCTCAAGGGGTTTGTTACCCACCAAACGTCCAGAAAGGACCAGTAGCCTCCTTCTTTTCAAGATATTGTTCTCCCAGCTGTATGTACTCCTTGCATCCTGTACCATCAGAAGTACCAGGAACCATTCCTCTCTCAGAGACTAACAAGCCCTCCCCACCCTGAAGTGGGGAGAAGTTTAAGAATCACATACCTTCCCCCAGAAATGTCTTCACTACTCTCCAGGGATGACTATGGGAATGCCCTAAAATCTCTTCAGAAGTGATTCCTTGAGACACAAGTTTAGCCTTTACCAACCCTGACAGAATTGAGAAACCCAGCAGTTTATGCAATTTTGGAAGCCCCTTTTAAAGAAAAAAATATACACAATTTGTACATGCTAACTTCCTCTCAAACTACTAAAGGGCATTACTAATGAGGAGCCTGAACTCCTGTCCCACATGTCCCCCTGCAGCTGCCTGGCTCTGCCTGGGACACCCAGAGAAAGAGAGATGGCTCAGGGGTTTAGGGAGATACAAGGAATCTAGTGTCTCCTCCCCTAATAGTTGTTCTTGTTGTCTCACTGTTAAGTGCTCTGGTTTTAAGCCTTCAACTTGACAAGGTGAATTTTGCTTCATTTTTGGACACAGTGGGGACTTCTGCTAAGTAGGCTGAAAAATTCCCAGGCACCTCCACTTTTTGGCACCCCATGCATACCAACAGGTCAGGACGACTCCCACGTACATACACACAATGCCCAAACTTCCCCAAAGATGTCCACCCTGGCCCAGAATTGCTGCCCTCTTGTGCAACCAACTATCTCTAAAACCTGTCCCAGCTTGAGGAGTGTAAGATGCAGTCTCAGAGAACTCCTCCATCCTGAGCCCATGAAGACATTGGCCACTCTACTTCCATCTTCTCTCTCACAGGAGAGTAGCTCTTGCCAAGTTTTAGCACTGTTCTCGAAGCTCACATTTGGATTTAGATTATTATTCCAAACTAAGGACCGAAAAAGAGACTCCACCGGCCAAGCAGTAAGGACCCTGAAGGGGCTTCCCTTTGTCTACCATGCCCAGCTAAGGAAACAATGCACAGTTATTTTAGCAAACAAAAAAAGAACTCCATGAGTGAACTAGGATGGTACTATTGGCAGAGTAAATAACAATAGAACTGATTAAGTCTAAGTCATGCTCTACTCTGTTTTTTTTTTAACTTTTTTTTTAATTTTATTGAACTACAAATGTCAATCAGACAGTTTCAAGACTCCTTAACAATACAGATTCTATAAATTAATACATTGCAAACTGTTTTCATAATGTTTTGGTATTGTACAAGGCGCATACATGATATTATACGTACAGATATTATTTTAGCAGATATCTCTTATCAGTGAATTAAGAGTGTAGCTGCTTACTTATCTTATTTTTAATATCTGAATTATATCAAAAATTCAATAATTATTTTCCTAGTGGATGACCGTAGTCCTAGAAGCCGACATGCTCTACTCTGGAGCTTCGCATTGACCATTGCATTCTCCCCTCTCTACAAACCACAAGGTAGATGTTTTCCATGCAGATCCTATAGAGAGTCTGGGTGGCTCCATGGTATTAACCAGCTTGCTAATGGGTACTTCATCAGCACAAGTTCTGTCAACCACATATGTCATCCCCACCTTGGAGATGGGCCATCTGGCTTCTTGTCCTCACTCTTTCACAAAATTTTTTGAGCGGTGGTTAGTACTGGGGATGGAACTCATCCTGGCCTGGCACTTGACAGGTAGACACTCATGCCACTGAGCTATATCCACAGCCCTCTTCCACTAATTAATCACATGACTTTACCAAGTTTCTTAGAAACCGAGAGCCTCTGCTTCATTGAGTAATAGAAGTGCAATGTAAGATGCTCCCGGGATACAGCTTGGTCCTGGGACACAGGCTCTGGCTCAGAGTTAAGTAGGAATAGCAACTTGGCCACCTATACACACATGACCATAAGTTATTCACCCTGCCTTCACTTGCAAAATGAAGATACAGTGCTACCTCAGACAGCCTGTAGTAAGGAGTGAAGGGAACTAGAGCTATCAGGTCAGCACCAAGGTGAGTGCATACTGAGACTTTTGTTTTTCTGAAGACAGCTGTTATTGTTCTAGCTCTGACACGTGAGACATTCTGTGGTCCCCACCTCCACATTCCCTTTTCACCCAGCTGCTAGGACATTACCATTGCTAAGGTTGTTCTGTATGCAGAAATATTAGACATAACAGCTATGCTCTTTTTTTTTTTCCTCTTTTGTGGAATTGGGGATCGAATCCAGTACCCTTTAAAAAGCTGTATCTCCAACCTTTATTTTTAGATTTGAGACAGTCTCATTAAGTTGCTAAATTACCTCGGCTGGGATCCTCCTACCTCAGGTTCACAGAATGCTGGATTATAGACATGGTACTGGGGATGGACTATGCCAGGGTAATGACTGTACTTTTTGTTTTTAGTTTGTTTCCAGAAAGAAACATCTCTTCTCAGCCTTTTGACAAAATCAAGCACAGAAAGAAGAGACAGATGTGCCCATGGTAGACAGAGGGAAGTGACCAGCAGAGGAGGAGGGGGGGAAGAGTTGCCTGACAGGTCTTGGAGGACAGGAGCCTGTGGCTCATGGCCAAGCCTTCTAGATAGCTGCCATGGGAGGCACAGCACGTGCTGCTCAAGGCATTGGCCCTGTAGTGTTCAGACAGATTCCATCCTTGTTAGGGTTACTTTGGGAACAGCCCGCCAGCCCGGTGTCTTCAGATCTAAACCAAGAGGAATGAACTGCTCCTATGGAAAATGTGATATTTTTTCCCCCACAGAATTAAGACGCTTTTGCAGGTTTTCAATCACATTAAGACTGCCACTCCAGAACAGACTAGTCAGATCATTGAAACCAGATGCAGCACTTGTGGCCTGCTCTTTATGGGACAAATGCCCGGACAGAATTTGTTGGCTGGGCCATAGAGTATCTTCCTTAACTTTCTGTACTAGTTTGGACTCTCTTCCAACTCCTGAGCCAGTTTCAGGAAGGTGTGCCTACTGCCAGTGGCCGGGGGAAAACGAAAGGCCACAGTGGTAGCCACGTGCTCCAGCATCACTGAGCCAAGCAGTGCTGTGGGCTTTCTGCCATGGGAGTGAGATTAGTTTTCCACCCTCAGATCAGGAGACTCTCTCAACCAATGCGAGCCCAGATGCCCATGACTCACCCCACAGTATGAAGTTTCTCAACAGATGTTCCAGGACCACATGAAAGCCTGCTTAGAGTATCGCTATCTGGTTTAATGTTTCTTTTTTGTTAAAAGTCCTGCTATAAAGAAATAGAGGCTGAGGAGGGAAAGCAGCATCATTTTACAGTCTAGTCCCTCTCCCAGGGAGCTCAGCTATGGCTATTCCTCTGGGAGCAGCAGAGGACAGATGTACTGACCAGGAACATGACTAAGAGCTACCCTGACCCCTCTTTTCTTCTCCCATCAAGAAAGTAAAAGTTAGTTTTACTGGAATTCACTCCACCGTGTTGTTTGGGGTCAAAAGGTGGAGAGGAGGGAATTATCCCTGGCTGGCTTGCTCATGACCCTCCAGGGCCCTGAGAGGCCTCTTGTTGAGACCCATGGGTACCTCTTGTTGGGACTCAGGGTCTTAAACAAATTTGCAAACACCCAACTCCCAGAGAGGGAAAATGAAGCACAGAAGGTGAGCTAAGTTAGAATGTGGAAAGAATCCTCT
Organism: Ctenomys sociabilis; assembly: GCA_004027165.1. NCBI lineage: Eukaryota > Metazoa > Chordata > Mammalia > Rodentia > Ctenomyidae > Ctenomys > Ctenomys sociabilis. The sequence continues at coordinate 9,986 of PVKA01031083.1, forward strand.
TCCCCTTACTCTAAGACATGATTCTACTATTTCTTGAGGTTATTATTTGCTTATTAAAATTTAAAGCTTATGAAAATAAGAAAGACTAACATCCCACGTCTCCACCTAGCCTTCCCACAGCTTCATTTCTGGACTTGGGATACAGCTCAAAGTCAAGTGGATAGACTTAATGTCCTGTTATTCCTTCACCCTTCTTTCCCAAAATGGTTAATAAACAATGTGACATCTGATAACTGGTTAGGGATGAATAGGTTGATGCAAATGAAAACTGAAGTCAATAAATTGTGCCCTTGAGCAGAAGTTCTCTTAATTTTTATCATCGGAATCTTTCTATTTTCTGTCTTTGACCCTGTGTGCTTGAAGATTTTATTTGACCAAATTCCATTTATTCGTGTTTCCACCACTAAATGAACTTGTATACCACTGTTCATGGAAGCATTACACACCTAAAGGTAGCATTCTACCTAAAAGGTAGAAGCCCATGAAAGACAGCTTGTACAGCAAGGCAGGACAAGCTTAAGATTTTCTCTTCAGGGGCCAGGGAGATGGCTCAGTAGAATAAACACTTGCCTGGCAAGTGTAAGGACCTGAGTTCAATCCCTGGTTTCACCGAAAAAAAAAAAAAAAAAAAAAAAGATTTTCTCTTCATCATGGCTATGAGGAAAATGAAATCCACATCTCAGTGTATCTTCCCTCATTTCTCCCAGACCTTATTTTTAATGCTTTCCTTCAATCCTTCAGGAAAATGACAGCTTGTAAACAAAAGCAGACAGAACAAAGAGCAAGACTTGGCTCCACATTTTAAGTAACTAATTGCAAAAGCACATAAATTCCTTACAAAACAACCCCCAGTTGTGTGTTACAGTGAAATCACTGATCTGAAAGATCCTTCAATTAAATCAATCAAATTTTGGCCTGTAAGCTCTAGTTTCTTCTTGTGTCATTTGGGCATAATGACAGGGGTTGTGGTGTGCATAGGAAATTCACTTTGGCAAGTCCCTTACAGATGAAGCACCCCCACCTCACATGATGCAGAAATTTCTGGATGCAGAAGTAACCCGGTTACTGCTCATCCACACCGAAGAACTAAGGGAGGCTTTTCAACAGAACTAAAGGGGAGGGAGCTTCAGCAGGGTTATGTTCTACTCTAGAATATGCCTGTGCCCAGGTTCCTTCCAGATCTTTCACACAGATAAGCTTATCCTGTGGTTTGGAAGGCTTGAAAAGTGTTGCTCTAAAATGAGAGCAGGGCTAAGTGCCACATTCCTACTGTCTTCAGACGTACTTTAAAATTCTTTGATATACACAGTATGATGTGTGTACACATCTGTGTGTGTGATGTGTGTCTCTAAAAATGAATATATTTATTTTCTCAAAGAGGGTAATGCGGGGGCCAGGGAGAAGGCTCAGTAGAATAAGTGCTTCTGAGTTCAATCTCTGATTCGGGGGGGGGGGGAGAGGGTAATGAGGGTAATGTGTTCACAAGGTTAGAAAATCAAACAATATAAAAGGTTTTACCATTAAAAGTCTTCCTTCCATTCCCATCTATTGTGATTTATATCAAGATATCTCCCCCAAAACTTCATGTGCTCCCAGGTAAGGACTTGGAAAGGAGACTGGATCATGGATGCTTGATAATGGATTAGTCCACTGATTCGTTTATAGCTGGCTGTAGTGCTGTGAGGTGAAGCCTGGGGAACGTGTATATAGCTTCTTCAGTGCTTGCTTCTTCCTGTCTGCCAGCCATGGACTGTTCTCTCCTGCCACACACCTCTGCCACGCTGCCAGGCTTCGGAGCCAGGGAGTTATGGACTGAAATCTATAAAGGCTACGTGCCAAAATATGCCTGTCCTCCTTTACCTTGTGAGTGTTGTGTCCCAGAAATGAGAAAGTAACTAAGATCCTGGCCCTATTAGCCCTGTTTCCAGCCCCTTCCTGAGAAACTAATTCATGCATCCTTTTAGAGATTCTTCTTATTCAACAAATAAGCACATTCGTGTATAAACTCTTAGTACCCTCCACCTCCACGTACACAAAATTCAGCAAACCATTCACTCATATGTCTGTACATTACTGTTTCCACTGAAGCCTTGAGAGCTTTCTTCACCAGTTCCCAGGAAGTTTTCTTGTTTCTTTCAGAAGTGCAGCCCTCCATTAAATGATTATGTCAGTGTCCACTTTATCAGTCTCACACAAGTAGACACTTGGACCAGTTCCAGTTGTAAGATTCTTTTAATCCATATCCTGCCAGTGCTTAGTTAGCATCTGAAGCACTAAACACTTGATTTTAAAATCTAAATTAGAGTGTTCAATAATTAACATAAGAGAGAATACATAATTTTTAACTTTTTATTAATGGAACAAATCTTAATGTGGTTTGCTCAAAAGATCTGATAGGGTCTACTGCCCTGAAGAGAAGGTCTACAAATCCAGCAGCCTGACCTCTCTGAATTATAGACTGGAGTCAGAGTGCCCTATGTGTTTAGGGCACTTACCTTACCTCGTGGAGAGTGTCATTACAGTATAACGCTATTAGTAATACCCTGCCATTGCAATATCAGTCTGCCCCTCTGAAAGGTCATCTTATTGCAAGAGGCTGATGCATGCCTGTAATGGGGATATGGACTTTTTCAAAGGTAATTTTTATTAGTTTCATTTTCTACTTTCATTCTCACCAAAAGACCAGCAGCGTGATCAGATCTCCCATCCAGCAATATGGCACATAGATACAAAAGAAAGAAAATGAATATTCTGCATTGAGGAGCTCTGGGATGACATAATGTTTTCTGTGAAACAAAGGGACATGAGTCCAAAAGTTCACAGCTTTTACTGGTATCAATGAAGGAGATGGATAGGTGTTGTGGGTGGTCCTCATGGAAGAGTGCTAAGGAAGAGAAGCTTCACAGGCACTGTCTATAAGGAGAGACTGAGCAATTTTGCACCAGGCACAAAGGCCTCTCATTAGCAGTACAACTGATAGCATGATGTATGCCAGGAAGGTATGATGCTTTCTAAATCCCATGGCCTTGATGAGATGCTATCTACCTTGGACTTGCACAGGCTCTTGCTCAGGCCCCCATTCCAACTGTCATCAGGCAGCGTAATTCTTGCCCTTGTGCTGCATGAGACATCTCAGCCAGAATCAATCACATTCTTTTTGCTAATTAAGGGAACATCTTGTTCAATATAGCTAGCTCTGAACATCTCAGGAGGCAAGCGGTTCTGTTTCTCAGGAGAGTGAATCTTGGTGGTGTGTCACACATTTTTATTTTTGGATAAAATTACACTGCATGATTTGAGGGAATGACTTAGTTTAGAACAGGTCACTGTTTTTACACAGGTTCATTCTTGACCAAATTCAGTCTAAGACTTGTGTAGGGAATGAAAATAAATATCTATTTTTGCCTATTACTGAGTTCATAACTGAGGACTCTAATTATAAAAGACAGATTATCAAGGGGAAAAAAAGGAATACAAATTTATAAAACTTTAACATGATACAGGAGCCTTATAAAATGAAGACACAAAGGAACACCGCTATGATGTTTTTTGTCCTTTGTTTTGTGGAACTGGGGATTGAACTCAGGCCCTTGTGCTTGCCAGGGAAGCACTTATTCCACTGAGCCATCTCCCCAGCCCCCTATGATGTATTGTTACATTTAGGTTTGGTCAAGAGTAGTCAGGTAAAGGCCATCAAGAGAGCTCAATGGGCTAAGAGCCTGCTCTGGCGAGTGTAGGGACCAGGATTCAATCCCCAGTCCCACATGCTGTGCTGGCCCCACTTCTAGGTGAGCCAACCACTGAGACTGGGCATGGTGGTACATGCCTGTAATCCCAGCTCTGGGGAGGCTGAAAACAAGAGGATCAGTACAAATCTAAGCCGTGTAGTGAGACCCTATACCAAACACATTAAAACAAACAAAAAAAGAAAGAAAAGAGTAGTCAGGTATGCAGAGTGTGATTGGACAAGGGCAAACAATATGGTAATAAACTGAGGAGACTTAGTAAGGTCTGTTAGTTCAGACTTTTTTTGTGTGTCTCTGTGGCAGTAGTTCCTTTCCTCTGAATATAGAAGAGGTCCCTCTCAAATGAGAATCTTAAACTCGCTTCAGGAGATTCCAGGAAAAGGTCCATGTGATCCTTCTGCTTTCTACTGTCTTCTCAAATGCTGAATGCTGTGTTTTGAGATAACTTGTCCTGGATCCCATGACTTGCTTTTCTGATAATGATGACAGCCCACAGAGAAACTGAAGGAAGAAGCCACATTGTCTCTATTCCACCTCCCTTGCTGAGAGCTACAATACAAATGCTGAAAGACCGAAAATATTAGGTTAGGTCGCTCCCCAAAATTATAGTCACATCTTGCCCTAAATTGAGTGAAAGTAGAAAATGAAACTAACAAATATTACCTTTGAAAAAAATCCCTTAAAAATTCCAAAATGTACACTACATGTAGTTTTGCATGTACAACTCTTCATCACTTCCTGTTAACTTTAAGTCAAGGCTTTCAGGTCATTTTTAATTTATTCTTATACTGTTTCAAGATGTATGTGACTTGACTTTGGCAAGACTATCACCCCCAAAATGGCTACTGACAGATGGGCTCTATTTTGTCTGCCATGGGTCAGAAACCATGTAAAGTGACCCACACATTCATCCCCAGGTCTCACTATACTGGTCCAGGCATGCCTGTAGGGGATGCAAAAGGAACAAAGTCCAGAGGCTCGATCTGAAGGCCCAAAGTTTCTATGCCTTAAACAGACTTTCCAGGGAGCAAGATACCAAAATCCAAAAAATAGACTTCTAAATAGGAGATTCAGAGCTAAGTATGGAAAGAGAAAGCTAATATATTTTTAGAAGAATAGTTCTGCTAAAAGTAAAAGTTTCATGAAAGGGCATGACAGACAATTTTAAAAGAATTTCCATCCTTTTATATTCTACAGACATGAAAGTAATTTACAGAGACCACAGAGTTCCAAGGAATATTACCCATGACACAAGGAGGGGGGGGCAAATAAAAAACAAGAAAAAGGATCACTCAGTATTTGCATTAGCTAGGGTTTGGGCTGAGTAGAGATATTAGCACAGGATAGAATATACCTCATGGGGCAACAGCAAGAGAAACACTAAAACAACACCCAGGATTTGGAAGAAAATTATTACATCAACAGGAGCTGATTTGGACCATTCCCCAAATATCAAGCTGTGGTCTCTGTTGGTCGAGGGCTTATATAAGATAAGTAATCAGGAAGTACAGAGGCACAATGGCTTGTCAATTGGGGATTGGCTCTTATAACATACATTGTAGTAACCAGCTATGCATCACCATCACCAGTCATTTCTAAGTGACAGGAGCAACAAGAACTGGAAAAGGAATGATTACCTCCTACACAACTAAGAAACTACTGGTTGTGTGGTGGTGGTTGTGGGGCACTTGGTTACAAAGGTCGTGTCACAATAACATATCTGTGTCACAAAAACATATAGCTTTTTCCTGTTTTTTTTTTTTTATCTTGCTGTGATATGGTTAGACTGTTTTTGATAATTTTTGAAAGTTACAAAAAACTTTAGAGAATAAAGTTGGTTAAAGCCATTATTGAGTTTTGTTAAAAGGGTTGATAATTTTTTGTTGTTGTTGTAAAGAAAGGGAGGGAGGGGGAGAAAGAGAGGGAGGGAGGGGAGAGAGAGAGAGAGAAAGCGTGTTTGAAATAAATCAATTAAAAGGTAATAGAAAATAGTCATTCTTTTTGAGGTGAGATGAAATCTCAGTGTTGTTTTCATTTGTATTTCTCAAATGGCTAGAGACGTTAGGCTTCTTTCCATTATATTAGTTTGCTGTTTGTACTTCTTCATTTCAGAAGTGTCTATGCATTTTAGTTTCTCATTGTTGGATTGCATCTTTAAATTGGGGGTATCTTTTTCTTTTTTAGCTCTTTATATATTCTACGTAGTACTCCATTGTCTAAGGAGTGGCTGTTAACTTTTTTCCCCGACACTGGGTTGTCTCTGTATTCTGTTGGTAGTTTCCTTTGCTGTGGAAAACATTTTTCATTGGATGTGATCCCAGTTATTGGTTCTTTGTCATGTTTTCTGTGTGATTAGAGTTTTGTTTAAGTCTTTGCCTGAGTCTGGACATGATGGTACACACCTGTAATGCCAGCACTTAGGAGTCTGAAAACAGGAGAATCACTACGAGCCCCATCTAAGGATTTTAAAAAATTTATTTTTAATTTTTGGCTGACTCAGGATTCCTTCAGGGCAGGTCTGATAAAGCTTGAGGTTCTGGGGATTGAACCAAAATATCCTGAGTTGACAGCCTTTGCTTAAGCAGGCACTTAAAAAACTGAGCTAATGGGCAGGCCCTCATGGAAGGATTTTCTTTTTTTTTTTTTTTTTTTTTGGATGGCTCAGCATGCCCTAAGATCATCTCTGGTAAGGCATGAGGATCTGGCAGAATCCTGAACCTGACTGCTTTGCTTAAGCAGGCACTTAAACAACTGAGCTAATGGGAAGGGCCCCTGATCTATGTAGTGAGTCCCTGTAGACCCTGCCCTAAATACAGAAAGAAAAGTATATCAATAAATAAAGTCTTTACCTACACTATCATCTTCAAGGGATTTACATATTCTATCTTCCAGCAGATTGTTTCTGCTTTAATATTTCTATCTTTGATTTATTTTTTATTTTAGTTTAGTGTGTGGTAAGAGATGAGGGTCTAAGTTTAATCTTTGGCACGTGGAAAGCCAGTTTTCCAGCACCGTTTATCATTGTCACCATTGAGACAGGGTTTCACTATGTCATCCAGGCTGTCCTTGATCTCGCTATGCAGCCCAGCTGGACTGGAGCTCACAGCAACCATCTTGCCTCAGCATCCAAGTCCTGGGATTCCTGCATAGGCCAACACAAAGAGGCGATCAAAGAGGCTATCCTTTTTTTTTTTTTTTTTGTATAGTGAAGGTGTTTGGCCTCTTCGTCAAAGGTAAAGTAACTGAGCGTGCACAGGGGTTTTCTGCATCTTCTATTCTGTTCCATGATCCTTGAGTCTGTTTTTTTGCCAGTACCATGCTATTCTTATCACCATAACTTTGCAGTATAATTTGAAATCAGGGGTGGTGCTGTCCCATGCTTTGCCCCTTTTCTATTGTTTGTGGAACTGTAAATTGGTACAACCAGTATGTAAACTGGTATGGAGATTCCTCAAAAAACTAAAACTAGGGGTTCCATCTGACCCAGCTATTCCTCCTTTATGCGTCTTCCCCCAGAGAGTTAAAGCATCATACCACAATGGTATCTGCAAAACCATGGTTTTAGCAACACAGTTTATAACAGCTAAACCTAGGAAAGAGCCCATCAACAGATGAATGATAAGAAATGTATTTACGTACAGTGAAGTACTGTTCTGCGTTAAATAAGGATAAATTTGAGACATTCTTGGACTTTAAATACCTCATTGTTTTTCCTTTGTGAGAAACCCAAAGAATAAATAAGGAGCAAAACGGAGGATAAATTTTGCGAAATAGCAGAACTTGTTCAAATGGGAAAGAAAATTAAGAGAGAAGGGAAAGAAAAGAAAAGATATTTTTAAAAGCGAATGGAAAGGCCAGCCACATAGCTCAGTAGATTAAAGTGCCTGCTTAGGCAGGGACCAGGGGTTTGATCCCCAGGCCTGCGGTGCCAGCCCCGCCCTGCCTGTAATCCCAGTTTGGGAGGCAAACTGGGATTACAAATCCTCCTGGAACAGGAGGATCACTACGAATCAGATCTACATAGTGAGACCCTGTAGACCGTGTGCAAATACAAAAAAAGTGGAAGTTTTGGAAACAAAACCTGTACAAATGAGGAGAGGATGAAGTATTAAATGGAGGAAGGGAAGGAGGAACAAGGAAGAATTAAATATTATGTACAGGCAAGCCTCTGGCAGGCAGAAGTAGCTGGAGGGGGAGTCGCGAGGTATTCAGGAGGAAGATAAGAAAGAGCCAGAGAAGCCAACTGACCGCGAGAAGACATATCCGCCATTGCTCTGGGTCTTCACCACCAGCAATGCTCAGCACCACCCGCGGCAACGTCCTGTCCAGAGAGCCGAAGATCTCCACCTGAATGCATGCAACCCTGAAAGAACTAACTAGGTTAGTAAAAGAAGTCTACTCAGAAGCTAGAAAGAAGGGCACACACTTCAATTTCACAATTGTTTTCATGAATCTTAAAAGAACTGGCTATTGAGTTAAGGGGACTGACAACACCATGTCTGCAGAAAGGGGACAGTTGGCTCCCTGACTCTGCAGTCACACAAGTTTCAAATAGGTGATTACCTGGACACAGCAATTACCCCTCCAAATCAGGCACCACCTCCTTCAGGGTGTATGAAACTGTATTGAATTTTCTATTTCTCTCAAATTCATTTTTCACCAAACTGTATAAAATAAACTTACATACTTTTTCCTCTCCAGAAAGAAAGAAAGAAAGAAAGAAAGAAAGAAAGAAAGAAAGAAAGAAAGAAAGAAAGAAAGAAAGAAAGAAAGAAAGACTATGTACAGGTGCAAATTCCCTATGATGAATGTGATCCTCATGTATGGAAAAATTGAACTAATAAAAAATAAATAAAAAGTTGAAAGAAGTGAAAGGAAACAGAAAAGGGCCAGCATCAGCTGAATCTTATGGAACAACTCACACCCCAGGGGACCTGGGACAGGGCTCTGGTAGGCACTTTCAGGATTCCATATATGCTCTTCCTGGTTTACATTTCCCCACCAGCTGCACAGAGAAGTACGCTGTGCATCAGCTGTTCCCTAGGAGCAATCCCCTCCTCAGTCCTCTGGCATCTCCAGCCCTTTCCTGCCTCTGGCTCCAGACAGTACGTGTTTCCCCCAAGTCCCTCAGGAGATGCAGTGATTGGCCATCACACAGAGGAGCTTGACAGGATACAGTTCTAAGGCTCAAGTTTCTGGGCAAGTGTCTAGAATAGTGGGTCTCTGGCCTTTCTAGGTATAAATCTACACTTTCCCCTTCTGACTCTAGAGAGCAAAGATTCACAGTACGAAATGGCATCCTTAGGAATGCCAGGAGCAGGAATACTATTGTTCCTTTAGCAGTGATGCTGGTGGACTCTTTTCAGTCTCTCATCATCTAAGGACACCAAAGTTTGAATCAAGTGGAGCCTGGATCTGCCTTGTAAGAAACCATGACCTGAGAGAGAGAGAAGCATCACAAACAAATGACCAAAGGCTGCTTACATGCCAGACATCAGGCATGTACACCGGACCCCTCTTGGATGGACTAAGCAGCCTTGAGGTGCTTGGGAGCCCAAGAAGGAAAGGTTGAATTGACTACAGGACTGAGGAAGGCTTCCAAAAAGAGATGCAACTTCAGCGTGGCCTGGCAGAGCACGTAATCAATTTATCAGAAAGAAGAGGTGATGATTCAGGCAGAGGAAAGAGCGAGCAAAGGCTGTTACAGCAGGCTCTCCAAAGCATCTTTCCCTGGACTGCAGTTATAGAGATTCTGAGTAAGTCCCACTTTGAGACAATCTTCAGATGGAAGTCTCCCACTGAGTGACATGGTCCTCTAGGAGCAGAAAAGGGTTAGTTCATTTTTAAGCTGAATAAAACTGTGCTACTCCAGGAGATTCAATTCAGCTTTGAAAACAGTAACACCAGGAAAGGTTCAGGTGAGAGATAATCCATTCTATTTCTAAGCTAAGCAAAATCTGTACAATTATGTACATTAAGAGTAAGTCGTACCTCTGAAGTGGCTTGACCTTTTAGCCTTAGTGGTCAAAAGTGACAGCCAAGAAGTCTCAGTGCTCATTTGGAGCTCGGTTGCTTTTCACTGATGTCTCCTCCCCGGAGCAGAACCCTTTTTGCCAGAGCTGACAGAGATCCGGGAGCAGATGGGAATGAAGGAAAAGCTGAGTTCAGTCTGCAAATGGAAAGCTCCGTAAAATGGAGACAGACTCTCTACTAGCCTTTAGAAAGCCCCTCAACTGTGTACATTGATCAATAGCTCAAGGAGAGGCATTTCTAGAAACTTCTCTGAAGTCAAAGAAATTCCAAACCCAGGCAGAACTTTGTCATCACCACCACTTGGGGAGCAGTTGGCTCCCTGTCTGTAAAGTGCTTTTAACTTGTTTAGGAGCTGCCTTCTTTCTATGGCAGATGACCTTCCCTGCTAGAGGCCACTTTGCTAGCTCATCTAGAAAGAAAACAGTTGCCAGTTCTCAGAAGTCTGTAACTTCTTTCTTTAATACACTAATTAGGTGTTTTCTTCTCCCTCATCTCTTCTATACCTTCTTGTATCTGACCCCTTGCCTCCCATGCAGTCACCAACACAGAGAAACGCTGCAGCACCAAAGCTTCCCGGGAGGCCACTGCTTGCCTAGAAGAGTCATAGTCTCAGAGATAAATATGGCAGCTGTTGATGTCACCACTCCATGTGGTGGGAGGAAAAACATCTGTTTAAAACTGAAAACATTCAAAGAGATGTGATAGTGGAGGATTCCCAGACATTTCACTGTATTTTTTCTATTTATTGCTGAATTCATTCATTTACTTTTATGTATGTAGTACAAGATCTACAGGGTCTCACTACACAGATCCGACTCAGTGATCCTCCTGTTTTCAGGTGGTCACCACCACGCCCAGTCTCATTCACTGTCGGCATGCCAGGGGTTGAACCCCAGTTCCTGCGCTCTGCGTAAGCAGGCACTCTAATCCGCTGAGCTATCTGGCTGGCCCTGCTGAACTCATTTAAATGTTATATTACTAAAAAAATTTCACAGATCATCTTGAAATATGTGTGTCACCAATTATTAGGGAAAAGCAAATCAAAGACAGAGAGATATTACCTCACAGCTGTTATGATAGCTGTTTTTAAATAAAACAACCAGAAAGGAATTAAAACATTGTATACCCATGCAAAGGAATATCATTCAGCTTTATAAAATGGAAAAAAAGCTTTTGTCAATAAGGAAGGAAAAAGGAGTTGAAGGGTGGGAAGAGGAATGGAGAAAAAGAAGCAAGACATACTATGTACAGGTACAAATTCCAGAGGGAGAATGTGACTGGTATGTGTATTTAGAGTGCAACAATAATTTTTTGCATTTTAAAATGAGTTCATTAAATCATGTTCTCAGGAGGGCTACAATCTTTTATTTGTCATTAAAAACAACTGTTTACTCATGCTTTTGTCTGTGGGAATTCTTGATAGTGTAGCATAGAGCAGTCATTTATTTTTCTTTATTTTTTAAAAAATAAGTTGAGCTGTAAATGGCTATCGTCAAAAACTTCTTCAGATATCTCACTGTTATTGTGGAATGCTGGACTGTGTTAGGTTGTGTCGCTGAGTTCAGGCACCTAAATTGGTTTGATGACAATGGAGTGCCCATCTTTGACAGGTCTAGACGAAAAAAAAGGAGGGGATACAAAGGAAGAACCATGATGTGTGTATATAAACAGTACAGTTAGGATAAATATGCCATACTTCTGCATAATTCTATGAGAAGCAAGATTTGCACTAATGGTGGTTGGACAGGATATTATGTCGGCTTCCAGTACTATGGACAGCCACTAGGAAGATAACAAGATAGAAAGCATTAGTTATTGAACATGTGCTATAATTCAGGTATAAAAAATAAGTAAATAGCTACACTCTCTTAACTCACTGATTAGAGACATCTGCTATAATAATGTCTGTAAGTATAATATCATGTATGCACTTTGTACGATATCAAAACATTATGAAAACAATTTGCAGTGTATTAATTTATTGAATTTTGTCCTGTTAATTCTTGAATTGCTATTTGATGGCATTAAATAAAAAATTAATTAATTTAAATTAATTAATAAATAATTTATTTATCAATTTGGCTCGTGGTCTCACTACCAGCATGGGCTCACAGTGGTCCTCCTGTCTTAGCCTCCCTAATGCTGAGATACAGGGACGTGCCACTACACCCTGTTTCAAAGCCTAGCACAGTGCACCTGGGTTCTGGGGCTGCACAGCACGTGATGCCAGGGATCAAACCTGGGTCTTTGCGCTTGCCAGATAGGCACTCAGACTGCCGAGCTATCTTCCGAGCTCACAGAGTAGTCATTTCTGCAATGCTAGAATAAATTTTTAAAAAGTCTCTTCAGTGCTTCTCTTCAAAAAGTGATAAATGACAGCAGGAGATGGCATTAAAAAGCCACTTTTTCTTCTGTTCATTCTGTAGTGTGGGAGCCAGTATTTTTATCATGGATTGCAACAATTTTCACTTTATCCAATTTTTTATTTTTTAAAGAGAATATAAAATAATGATAATTTTAAAAAATTAGAATCAATACAGAATCTTGGTAAAGAAAATAATGCAAATTTGACAATATTTGTTGTATTGCATAGTGTTATCTTCAAATTAGTTGTTTAGATTATGAGGTTTATGCATTAAAATTAGAAAATAAAAGTTACAAGAGATTAAGAAGAGAGAGAAATTGAAGCTTTAGCTGCTCCTCTCCATAGAGCAGCAGAAATCAATAGTACAATTATCAAGGCCCTCCTGCATACGTACTTAGATACAGCTCTTCCCACTGCCCTCTTGTTCTTCTTCTCATTTTGGTATTTACTTTACCCATTTAATAAGGTTTGTTACCTCTCTGAATTCAACATCCAGCAATACAAAAGTCCACACATTATCTCAGAATTGGTACCTATCTAGAGAATCTCTTAAATGAACTGTTCCTGAGCCGGTGCTGAATTTATAGCCTTATCAAACTGAAGTAGAACTTAGAGGGCAAGTTGGGGAGTGATCTGTTGAGACTGTATGAGCTCATCTGGGCTTTCCTGAAGACTGTTTCGCACAGTGGTATTTCTGTATACCTGGTAGGCAGGGCTCCAGAGGAAGAGATTACTTTTGTTTCAGGCTTGCATTGGTATCTTGTCCCTGCGGGAGCCACTTCCTGCAGCGCAACGCTGCCACTGCACGGCCAGGGGCCAAAGGAGGTGCTGCCTAAAAATTAGAACACACACACACACACACACACACACACACACATAGAAAAGAACAGAAAGATTAAGATGGTAGCTTTTATGACATATATTTTAGCACAATAATAAAATATAAAATAAGTAGTAAAAAGCATATAGATCTCTCAGAAATAGTTAATTATACTCAAGTGATATGTCAAAGTGGAAAGCCATCCTTTTTTTTTTTTTTGACCCACTCAGCCCACCCTGAAGGCAGGGCTGGGACAGCATGTGGTTCTGGGGATTGAACTGCGGTCCTTGTACCTGTCTAAGCTTGCCTAAGCAGGTGCTTTAGACCACTGAGCCATCTCACTGGCCCCCTGAATAGCCCTTCTTGGTCACACCATATTTTCAATGTCACTACAGTTTTCATTCTGAGACAAATCACTGAAGACAGTTTACCTGCATATATATTCAGAACTCACACACATCTTTTTATCCAGCATTTTTATGTAGCTATTGAGCATTGTGACCAATCAAATTAAACTTCTCAGTATGTTTATTTCTTGGCATCACCAACAGGCCTTTTTGTCACTTCTCCTTTATAGATTCTCAGGACTTTCCTTAAGCCTCACCTTCTCTTGTCTGGGCCCGGAGGACCTTCCCATCTGTAGTTCCGAATGTCTGGAAGTGTACAGCAATTCGGCAAGTGCTCGGCACGTCCTTCATACCCGTGCCGCGATGCTTGGCGCCTGGCCCTGTCTTTGACTGGCCCCAGCCCTTCATGAGCTCCCTGCACATTCCCCAGTACCCAACCCACTATTCAACATCATAACGTGTACTGGGGAAGAATATTTTTAAAGAAAACAACCAAACCACAAAACCCCACTGCTTGGTTAGTTCTTTCCTGATAAACCTATCAGTTCTGCCAAAGATGGAGTGGCTCCTGGCAAGACAGAAGTTGGCAAACATCTGCTCCTCCCTGGATATGTGGTAGAACAAAGTTGTTTCTATTTTTTAATTTTTCTTCAAGTCACGCAAATGTTTGGAAAACCTATGAGCCAGCCATGTCCTCCACGTGCTGATTCCCCCGAGCCCTGTGCCTGGAAGTTGGCTTCCAGGGGAATGGGTCTGCGAGATGCTTGTCTTCAAGGAGCCTCACAGGGGAGAGCTTTGAAGGCATCCATCTGATAAAAGTTTGGAGGTGAGGCATGTTGAGATTTACTGAAAGGCTCATTCATGGGGGCACAATCATCCCCTTTGGGATAGGATGTAGCAAAAGCCAGACTCTTGCTCGGCAACCACTAAAATATAGAATTCTCACATTATTTGCAAAAGGCAAGAAGTTTCCATACATCTTTCTAGAAACTTCTAGAATCTCTCACTAGCTGGGTCAGAGGACTAACAGGATAGGAATTGGAGTCACCATTGGATTCAGGTCTCTAGAGAGAACCAGGTCACATATCCAGCTTTGGTGAAAGCTTGGAAAGATTTTTTTGCTCTTAAAGTTAGTTCTCTAAGGTAAAATAGTCTGGTGGTCTTTTTATCCTTTTGCAACTTCCCTGACATGTAAAATATAATAAATATATTACATATTTTATACTTTAAATATTTATTTAAAGTATAAAATTGAGGGCTCAGTAGAATAAGCACTTCCATGGCAAGCACAAGGGCCTGAATTCAGTCCCCAGCTCTGCTAAAATAAATAAATAAAGTATAAAATTGGTATGCTTTGATGTGTGGAGCCGTATGATCAGCGTCTTAGTGAGGATGTGACATTATCCGTCACTATGAAAGCTGAAGGAACACTCCCTGGGCATTCTTTCCATATGACCTCATCTCCAGGCTGCCACTGGAGGTGGTTCTTTATCAGTACAAGTTGGTCTGTATTTTCTCAAATTTTACATAAATAGAATAATATGGTACATAATAAAGTATAATGTACCAGTCAGCTTTCCCATCTCAGGGACAAAACACCTCACACCTCATGATTTAAAGGAAAGGGGGTTCATTTCAGCTTAACTTCACAGGTTTCTGCTGATGGTTGGCTGGCTCCAATTTGGAAATCTCATGACCAAAGATTATGGTGCAGCAAAGCTGCTTGGATCAAAGTAGCTGGGAAGCAAAGTGCAGGAGGAAGCTTCCATTAAGAGCTGTACCCTCCAAGACACCTCCTCCTGCTGGGCTCTACCTCCTAGCAGCACATGAGTATCAGTGGACTGATCCACTGAGGAGTGTGCCATCTTCATGATCCACTCACCTTTCCAGGAGTCTCAATCTAGGCAAGTTGAGAATTAAGATTAACTGGCATGTATAATTCATGTGTTTTTATGGCCTGGCTTCTTTCATTTCAGCATCAAAATTTTGAGGTTCACCCACATTGCCACACATGCCAATGGCCTATTCATTCCTTTCATTGTTGAGTAGAATTCTAGTATGCAACTACACCAGTTTGTTCATCCATTCACCTGCTGACAGACATTTGGTTGCTTCCAATGTGGTGCTATTACCAAAAACTTGCAACCAACATTTGCATATAAGTGTTTGTGTGAACATATATTGTTCATTTCTCTGGGACAAATACATAGGAGTGGAATGACTAGGTAAAACTCATGGGTTCGGGGCTGGGGAGATGGCTCAGTGGAATAAGCGCTTCCTTGGCAAGTGCAAGGGCCTGAGTTCAATCCCCAGTTCCGCAAAAAAAAAAAAAAAAAACTCATGGGTTTTTTAACTGGGTCCATTGGAGCCCTGGAGTTTCTGCCTAGACTGATGGAGGAATGTAGGCACCATATTTGTTTGTTTTTTTTAAATAATTTTATTGAGAAAGAAGTAGCAATGAGATTGTTTCAAAACAGGTTAGTAGTACATTTATAATAATTAATACATTGCATATTGCTGTCTTTGTAGTAGTTGTCCCTAGTAAAAGATGCAGACATGATATCTTGTCAAAACACTATTAGTTCAAAACCTTCTTCTCACTGAACTAAGAGAAAGAAGCTGTATATTTATGCTGTTTTGTATATACAGATATACTGTTCCACTACAAAATGGTCCATTTATATCCCCGCTTTTGTTTACTTTTGTCAGACATGTGTATTCCATGGCCATTCATATATTGTAGGTGCATGAATTCAGCAGAGTAATCCAATATAGTCCAGTAGTCTACAATAGTAATGGGCTATACTTTTTTTTAAATTATTTTTATTTTTTTTTTATTTTTTTATTTTATTGAACTACAAATGTCAATCAGACAGTTTCAAGACACCTTAACAATACAGATTCGATAAATTAATACATTGCAAACTGTTTTCATAATGTTTTGGTATTGTACAGGGTGCATACATGATATTATATTTACAGATATTATTTTAGTAGATATCTCTTATCAGTGAATTAAGAGTGTAGCTGCGTACTTATCTTATTTTTTATACCTGAATTATATCAAAAATTCAATAATTATTTTCCTAGTGGTTGACCATAGTACTAGAAGCCGACATAATATCCTGTCCAACCACCATTAGTGCAGATCTTGACTCTCATAGAATTATGTAGAAGCACAGCGTTATCTATCCCAACTGTACTGTCTATACACACACATCATGATTTTTTCTTTCTACACCCCTTCCTTTGTCTACACCTGTCAAAGGTGGGCACTCCATTGACATTCAACTAACTTAGGTGCTTGAACTCGACACCACAATCCAACACAGTCCAGCATTCTACAACAATAGTGAG